>JAOVVB010000030.1:7417651-7428079 GCA_028570985.1 Heterobranchus longifilis
TGTGTGTATATGTTTGTGTGTATAGTAAGAATTTTGCAATAAAATTATTTATCAGGTCCAAACTGTGATTTTGAGAGTATGATATACTGTATAATTCATATGTATATAAATTTGTAATCAAATGTGATAAATTAACATTGGCAAACTTCCTATAATTATAATTTTTCCAGCTTTTTGGTGTAAGCCTAAATAAATACATTTGAATACAAAATGGTACATTTAACATTTAAACATTGCAGTTTAAATTGCCATCACAATGAGTCAAATTATAAATTTATTGTTATTTTTTAACTAATCGTGCAACAATACTGTTCAGAAAACTCAACAAGTTCTGACTGATCGGACTGGAGAATTCAACAGTGCATGTTGTAACAAGCTTGTGGAATACTGATTTAAAAGTCCCTTCCATTTTAAAATGCAGCTTAACACGTGACTTCACGTCACCTCTTGAACATGAACTACCTGATAGAAGTTTTTCATAAGTGCCTTTTATCAAATCTGATAATAACTAGTGTTTCCCCCCCCCAACAGACAAGAAGGAACACTCTGTAACTCTCTTCAGCAAGAGTAATGATTGAATTATTACCTTGCTGTCTGTTTCCGATTCTACATCAGATTCATCTGTTGCTTTCCGCGCTGAGGATCTCTTTCTTTTCCGTTTCTTCTTCACGCTTTTCTTTTCATCCTAACATTGGTTTAAAAAAATCAGAAGAGATCTCTTTATAAATAACAGCTGAGTAGCTTGATCTAAAAGCACAGTACAGTTAAACATGCTGTACCTCATCTTCAGACTCGGATGATGAGCTGCTGGAGGAATCAGAACTCGATGAGGAGTAGGAAGAAGATGAAGAATGCTTGACCACACACAAAAGCAGAATTCATTAGATATCAAGAATAACAGAAGTGGAAACGGGGGAGGAAAGTGTAACAAAAGATAAATAAATCTCTCTTTCAGTCTCCTGAATTATTTGCAATGCAGATCTTGGGACACAATGCAGGAAAAGCGTAGAATGGAAAGCTTTTCTCACCCTACTGGATTTCTTCTTTTCCTTTTTCTTTTTCTGTTAAAAAAAAAAAAAGAAAAAACATAGATAAAATATCATCATACAGTACATTATCACCTGACATTATTTCAAGCGTAATTATTTTTCAATAAAAGCCAACCTCTTTCTTGTCTTTATCCTTTTCCTTTTCTTTCTTCTCTTTCTCCTTGTCTTTCTTCTCACCTCCTCCCAGGATTTTTTCTCTGTGCTTTTCCAGTTCCTTCTTCCATCTCTGGAAATTCATTACAAGTTTAAACACAAGTCCATCAGTTAAGAAAGCAGTTTTAACAGCCAGAAGAAGCTAGAAGGGAAGCATGAATCTTCTTCAATCACTACAGAAGTGTACCTCGTTCATTTTATCCTCAAAGTCAGCCAAAGCTCTTGAGCCTTTCTTCTTCTTCTCCAGCTGCTCTTTCACCTCCTCCCTACAGCAGGATGAATCAATATCAGGAGAGGATTAGTGCCAAGGTGAGTCTTATGAAAACATAATGGTGTAATGTGTACCGTTACACTAAAGGCTAGGATTTCCAAAGTGCACATACAACTTGTGAACAACAATTTTTACAAGTCGTACATCATGGTTTAAGAATATCATCAACCTAAAATACTATTAGAGAAGATTTGGCCAGTGCATTAGAAAACTGTTTTAATTCATCCACAATTAGAGAAAATAGCAACTTAGAAAAAGAAACTATGAGCCATATAAACATAATGTAAGAAAAAAGAAAATGTTTTAATATGACTTTCAAGTGCAGTGAGTTAAGAAGGAAAGCTGTCTCTCCTTTATGGTATTTAAACTAAAAAAATGTCCAAAACAAAGATTTTCAAATGTACAGTTTATTAAGATTTAATTAAGTTCAGATATGACGGTAGTTTAACATAATCAAAAAGCACTGCAATTATAATGGCAGCACCCTCTTTAAACAAATGCCTGCTTTCAGCTCACCAGACACACCAAGTATTTTCTTATCATGTTTAATTTTCAACACGTTAATATTTTATACCATGTTGGTCGAGGTCTGCTGAGATAATCCTGTATAGTAGGGCCGCTGAGGGGCGTAGGTCCTCTGGCTCTAGCAGCAGCTATGGGGTTCATGTACGGCTGTTAGAAAACATAATAACATTAATCACACATCGACTAAACAATCAAATTAAATCCCATGGAGCTGGTTTTACATTTTGCATTTACACCCTGCTGCCTTTTAGATTATTACTTGTTAAGACTTTTACACAATTACGGAATGGCCTGAACACTAGAAAAGGCTGTACCACAAAATCTTCCCCATGTCAGATATATACAGTATGATAAATATCCGTAAACAACAGAACTATAAATAATAATAATTTAAAAAATTCATGTTATGCTTAGGTCTTCAATCTAGCTTTATGAAGGTCTGTAAAGGTTTCATTCTAAACTCCGAAAGAGCCAGACTTTCTTGTATTTTAACGTAGTCTTGAGGAATAGTTCTTGACCCTACTTAGCTCTAATTTTGCACATGCACAAATAATGACAGACAATCAGGCTAGTGATTAATTTTCGCCTTAGGAATTTAAATTTTGCAAGAAATTTGCACTGGCATATGAAGCAGTTTCGGCACACGAACGAACAACCGAACCAAAAATCAGATAAGAGGCGTGTACGCCCGGGAGCCTTTCAGAACTTGTCTGCGTCAGTGGAAAGCCAAGCAAAGCGAGTTTACCACTAACTCACTCATTGTCTATAACACTTTATCCTATTTACAGGGTTTATCCTTTATCCTATTTACAGGGTTGCAAGGGTCCTGAAGCCTATCCCAGGAAACTTAGGGCACAAGGCGGGATAAACCCTGGACATGGTGCCAATCAATTGCAGGGCACAAGCACACTCACATAACCATTCACATACTATGCCAATTTGAGATCGCCAACATGCTAACTTCATGCACATTTACCCGAACCCAATTGAACCCGGAACCTGGAGCAAGGCCACAGTGCGAACCACTAAGCCACTGTGCCGCCTGTGAGTTTACCAATTTTTATTTTTTGCATTTTGTGCAAGAATTAGCACCATGGGTCCCAAGAAAGTTAAAGTCTCGGGTTGGGGCGCATGGAGTTATCATGTTCTCCCCGTGCTTGGTGGGTTTCCTCAAAGACATGCAGATTAGGCTATCTGGTGTTCGTTCTCGAATTGCCATTAGTGTGTGGATGAGTGTGTCTATGTCTGCAATGTATTGGCAGCCCGTTCAGGGTGTACCCCGCCTCGCGCCCCAAGTCTCCTGGGATAGGCTCCAGGCCCTCTGAGACCCTGTATACAGAATGAGTGAGTGAGTGAGTAAGTGATGCTGAATGTTTGGAAGAGAGAATAGGGGAAATGAGGTTGCTACATAAATTTATAAACAACTTTGCAGTCTGTAGCAGGAAAACATTTTTTTTTACAATTTCTTTAATTGATTCTATGTCATAATTTAGTATAAAGAAATGAAGGGTGGCTCAAGTCTTCTCCACAGTACTGTACATATCACCCTGAGTGACAAATCAAAACTGGATCTCCGACAAATGTCTATCTAGTCAAGTTTGTGGATTAATGGGGCCTCCGAGTGGCGCAGTGGTAAAGTGCTCGCCCTATCATCTGCTGGTTCGATTCCCGGGTGATGCTGTGTAACCTCTGTCAGCCGGAGGTCTAGAGAGAGCTGATTGGGCGAGCTCTCTCAGAGAGGAGGGATGATAGGTACTTGCGCTCCCACATTAATCACGGCTCTACAGCCAATCAGGGGCGTCTGTGAGCTCACGCACGCAGAAGGAGCGGATAGCACTGTCCTCCGAGTGTGTTACTCCGCCCCAACGGTGCGTGAGCGAGGAATTCGAAAGGTGCGGTTGGCTGGCGTCACGTGGTTCGGAGGAAACACGTGATAGTCTTCGGCCCTCCCGACTGAGTGGTAGTAGTAGCCTTAGTGTGGGAGCCCCCTAGTGACGGGGAGGAATTGAACGCGACCAAATTAGGGAGAAAATCGGAAAAAATCCCTCCCCAAAAAAGTTTGTGGATTAATTTTGAGGTGAAAAACAGAACTAATGCTCTTATCAACTGCCGTAAGTTTCTCAGCAGACATGCAGAAGACATGAACGTCATTTAGATCAGTTAGAAGTTATTATTAAGTTCGGTTATGACGCACCTGTGAGCTGTGAAACCCTGTTATAGACTTAGAGACTGTTATAGATAAGAAACTTCACACACACCGTTATTGCAGTAAAGCCTGATCACAATACACATTAGCCAGCTAGCTGAGCACTTCATAGAAGCTAACGTGGCTAACCGGAAGTCGTCCAATTCAGCGTATTAAACATACACAGCCATTTTCAAAGCGCTTAAACTTTGTAAACATAGCATAATAACCCACATGGAACAAATGAGTAAAATAAACAGACTACTTGCTATGCTAAGCTAACTAGGCCTCGCGCGAGCTTTTACCTCCGAACTGGGCTAAAGGTAGAAGTTTGATTCGCTGCATTTACATTTTTTTAATACACACATTACCACATTGCGATTTAGCTTACCACTCGGTTGTCCCGCTTTCCCATTTTCAGAGATTTGCCGCACACACACACAAGTTACACTCTTTGTTTACATGCCTGCTGCAGCCGCATCGCGTCTGTGACACTGGAAACTACCACCACCTATCGGTCGCTTGAGGTATTACAGCAACGTGATGCAGAATACAGCCGTGGTTTTGAGACTGACACAAATATCAGATCTTTGTTTGATCTTTATTCGATGTTTTTAGATCTTTTTGTCAGATGTCACTATAGTATATTTAAGTATAATGACAAGCATTTCATAAGTGTCAAAGGCCTTTATTGACAATTCTATTAAGTTTATGCAAAGAGAAAATATCTTTTCTACCAGTGGCAAATAGACTGTACCTCTTCTCCTCTTTCTGCAGGGGAGGTACTCTAAAATTCTAAATGCTACAAAAAATATTTATATTTTTACATCAAAAGTTAGATAGATAGATAGACAGACAGATAGACAGACAGACAGACGTTGCATAGCCCAAGGGTCTTTCTGGAATTTCTCTGCATGTTCTCCTCCCACATGCCAGGTGGATTGGCCACTAAATGTGAATGTGTGTGTGTGTGTGTGTGTGTGGACTGGTGTCCTGTCCAGGCTGTATTTCTACCTCATGTCCAGTGTTCCTGGTTAAAGTTCCTTTTAATTACTGAAAGTGAATGAATATATATATATTTTAAAGAAATATTTTCACTATTGTTTACTCAGTGTTGTTTATAGTGTCTAGAGCAAGTTGGCACAAAAGTCTCTAGAGGAAATTTCAATAAATCAATAAATTGCAACTCCTTGTTACAAAATAGTAGATTACAGTACATAACAGAACAATATGCTAGAGAGTACTGTGCATTTCATACCTATTATTATATTATTATATTCAATTACAACTTAGTACATTAAATTACAGTATAGCTTCCAACAAGGTGCAGTACTGTTCAATTCGTATAGAAGTGTACAGACAAATTGTACATTTTCTATCCACCAGAGGGCGCAGAGGAGCACAAAACTACCAACCAACAATATGCAAGTTATAATGATTTATTTTGCTGTCTCACTAAGCAGAATGAATCACTGTACTTTAATTAATTAAAATATAGTTTTGTGATTGTTGCTACAATAGTCATTATTAGAATCTATAGATTTCTATAAATTATTTACTCGTCTTATACAACTATTTTGCTATTATGCTAACAGCCGACTGTGGTGCAGATCTTGAAAGTTTCATGAACAAGATAAGACAATATCTTTTTAAACATTTATTTAAAGGAAAAAATATAACAAAAAAACTATATCAGGCAGTTACACATGCGACGCACAAAACAAGCAGCTTTATTTATCAATGGCATCAAATTTAGTTGGGTCTTTTTCTTTCATCATGTGTGTGAGCCAAGCTGTGAAAAATTAGCAGCAAACAAACAAATACAAAATTTTACCCATAAATAATTTCAGGAAAAAACTAAAGGGGTTCAGGGGAATAAAAAGTGAGGGGGAAAAAAGGTGCAGTGCTACAATCAGTAATGATACTCTCACTTTAATTTGGTTCATAGTAATCTTGGATATATTTTCATATATCAAGTTTTACACTGAAGCAGCAAAGAAATAGAATGCAGTTTTTTTTTCTCATTCTGATTCAATGGTAAAAGTAAACTAAATTTCCAATGATAAGGTATTAATCCACTGATAGTAAAGTTTTATGGTTTATAATATTGGTTTACATTAGGTACATACAATGATCTGCTGTTGTTGTTGATGTTGTAGATGATCATTTGTCATATTAGGTCTCTTGGAAAGCTGCCAAACACTATGGGTTCTCAAAAAATAAAATCTGATGATGACTAATACTAATAATGATTTCAAAACAGAAAAAAACAAATTGTAAAAAAGAAAAAATCTGAAACATTTCATTGCTTCTATGCATGTGTTATAAACCACATCTGTTATGAGTACCTTTTCAGGACCTGCTAAGTGCCAACCACAGTTTCTGAAAAACACTGCAGATCAAAATTCACACACCAGCTTTCAGAACAAACATCCTGACACCTACCGACAAAAATGACATCAGTGAACAAAAACTACTTCTGGTTACGATGTATGATCACAATACTGCACACAAACAAATCAGTAAATATTAAAATGATGAATTTGTTAAAGATTACACAGAGCCACAAAGTATAATATAAATCTAAAAGAAAAAGAAAGTCTGCTTTTCTTATTAGGTCACGACATGGAAAATCTAAGAAACATAAAATACCTTACAAAACTTGAAATAGTTCTTAATTTTCCAGTGAAATACAAAGTACAATGGAGTCCGTATGTGTGGTAGACAAAAAAAAAAAAAAAGGAATTATAGTTCATCAGCTTTAAACAATGTATATTTGCAACTTTTCAGAAAATACGTAGTAATTTGAGAAATTCAGTAGAAGTACAGATTTGATCTGCACTGTTAGTCTGTTGCTATGTAATGTATAGGCAAATCATGTGGAATCAGCAGTATTACCATTTATTATAAAGTGATTCAAGTCTAATATATGGCATGAGGGCTCTAATTGAATTAGTTTTCTATGGGAAATGCCAGTTGAAATATAAAAGGAAAAAAAAAAAATATTGAACTCGTGAATGTTTACTGTTGTTGTTTTCGCCCCATATTGATAGTGATTCCATTTCAAGTTTAAAAAATTCTTATATTATAGCACCGTCAATGCACAACCAGCTAAACAGGCAGGATTCATTCCCACACAACAATCTTTTCA
Source organism: Heterobranchus longifilis (assembly GCA_028570985.1). Lineage (NCBI taxonomy): Eukaryota > Metazoa > Chordata > Actinopteri > Siluriformes > Clariidae > Heterobranchus > Heterobranchus longifilis. The sequence goes on from JAOVVB010000030.1 coordinate 7,424,986, forward strand.
ATGTATCTCTATTAAAATGCCAATAAATAAAAATCAAATGAAGAAATACCAAATAAAGCGGGAGGCAAAATACAAGAAGGATAAGAAATACAAACAAATACAAAGTACCACTATCCAGCAAATATAATACAATAAAATAATAAAAAACATTGATAACTGATTAAATAAAATTCAACTGATTATATTTCAATTTCTAATTAAAGCAAATGAGGACAAAGAAAAACAGTTCAATCAATTCATTGTTTATGTCACCCTCAGGTAATGATATTGCTAACAAATGAAAAATATAGAGGAAAATCTATATTAGACGGCCATTTTAATGTTTCACAAAAAATGGTGAGATTGGTGATGTTCAAGGTGCTGTTTGTGTCATCATATCACATCAACATTCAATTTTAATGTTATAAACTATCTTAGACTTTTACATTCCAAAGCTTTATTCTTAAACTCAGCTTAATTCTAAGCCTTTATGACTGAGACAGAAAAGGCCCAGCGGTGAAAGTGAAAGCTGTAATCAAACGAGTACAATTAGCATATTCTCATATACGTATCTGTGACATCTAATGCCCAATAACAAAAAAAAAATCCTTATTTGCTCCTCATTTTTTGGGGGAGAGGGAAAGAACATGGTGTGTGTGTCTGTACAAATAGTCGTGTTGAGGAACTGCCCAAAAGAGAAGAAGAGTTTTTAACAACACATGAAAATATAAAACTGTGAGGAATGTTAGCGGTAAAGTGTCAAAAGCAACAACAACCAAAAAAAAAGACAAAATTGCCTGCGCATTTTATTATTAATCCATATGTGTGGCAGTTTGGAGAAAAGAAAAAAAAACACACTTTCATTACAACTCCACTGCAGCGCAGGAGCATCCTGAATGGATTATAACCTTATATCATACATTATAACCTTATATCATACATTATAACCTTATCTACAGCATGTAGCTATTTACCTTGACTGTGTGCGTCCAAGGAAAACACGCTAGGTTAGCAAAGTTGCTGGTAGACGCTTATCTTGAGGCAGATTTTTTAATTATTTTTTTTTATTTGTAACACTCACTCTTTACCCACAGGAGAATAAAAACACTATTAACTGTTTTGAAATGTATCTTTCAAAGTATGATAGAGACGGATATCATACGATAGAGAATATGATAGAGAAGGTTTTTCTTTTCCATAGTTCAGACCCTGTTATATCTTTTCTTTCTTTCTTTTTTTTCTCAAACCGCCACACATATATACATGATCCAGAATGACTTCTAGTATGGACTTATGTTTCAATCCTGAAGACCTTTGAACGGTTGGAACCTTAACCTTCAGGTGTAGGTAGAGAGCTGGGTCCTGCCCTGAAGAATCTGCTCTCCTGTGGTTACAACATACAACTCTCCTCAGTATTCTTCACTATGCTGGATTGGGTTTATTATTTTATGGTGAAACGTCGTCACGATTAAAACACAAGTCATAACATAAGTTTTTTAGACTATCCAACATTAATGACTGACAACTTTTATAAATATAAAAAGACCAGACTGTAACAGTGTTAATTGTTAAATTGCCTGATGATACCAGTAATCCGATGAATATGCGTGTATGTGAGTGTACCCATAAATATTCTGAAAGCAACATTTACTGAACTACACTATTTTGAAATTGATACAGTGACTAGTTCGCAGGTTTAATTTGCTAATGTCAAAGCAATGATTAAACAGAAACAAATACGAAACCTGTTCAATCTATGCATTTATCCATAAAAAGACCTGAGTGTGTGTGTATGTGGTAGAGTGAGATAAATTTAATCAGATATTATTCTTTACTACAAAAGAAAAAAAAATCTATCACAGATCAGTTGTCAAACATGAGCTATCTGATCAGTACAAACCAATGAGTCTACTGAGATCCTGAGTGTATGAAGGAAGCACCAGTGCTTATCTGGATGATCCTGTGGATAAAGGCCTACAACACAGTATCTGGGTGTTGGTTCTCGTCTGTTTTAGCCTCATCTCGGACCAGGCTCCTGGGCCATATCCTTAATTTCTAAAGCAGCATTCTTCCTTCTTCTTTTCCTTCCTCCCTTCCTCACAACTCGTCCATAGACCCAGACAACAAGCCGGCTATGTGTCTGTCTGAGCTACTTAGCTATTGTCAATCCAGACTTGAGAGAACTGAAAAAAATCGAAGGATCAAATGGAAGTTCTAACTAAATGTCCTGAATTTCTGCAAAAAAAACCCAAAACAGTTATTACGTAGGCTTTCTCAACCTCTGCAAACACTCTTAATCTTTCAAAACGAACCTTTCACGCCTCATCCGTTGCCTCTAAAGCTAAACATTTTCTACTTGCTCAAGCATTACTGCACTACAATTATTTCTCAAACCACGTGCCAGTTACGCTTCGTCTTGCTCTTAAAAAAAAAAAAAATTACAAATCGTTTTTTAACTGTAAGATGCTACCCAGTAACGGACAGCACTCTAGCTATATAAAGAGTTACTACTCCATTTATACAACGACAGGGTGTGTACATACTGTATAATATACAAGTCATACATACAAGTCCCTACACCTTCAAGTCAACTAAAATTAAGACTGAACCACAATAAATCATCAAACAATCAACACTGATATTAAAAAATAACTGAACAGTGTAAAAAGAACAAATTGTGTACATGTAAATCAAAATGTGTTGCTATATTATTCAAAGTGTTAAGGGGCCAGGTTTCCAGACACCAAGTTACACTGGTCAAGACTGGTTTATGCTTCTTTCCAGAGGGCCAAAAAGCAATTCAGAGTGGAGGCAGGGGGGCAGCGGTAAACAATTTGGAAAAGTTACTTGTCAAAACCGAACATCCAAATGGGCCACCCAATTGTGCTTCTATTGCCTAGCAGTAGGAAAGCCATGGGAACTGGTAGCAGCTTTGACTCTGTGACAAGGTCTTTGAAGACTGTCCAGTATGAAGGTGGTCTGAGACAGAATGCTGGGCTGTATTAGTTAACTCCATTGCCCGGTATCATGTAGGGAACATGGCAGTGAGCTTTTAGCCAGGCATTACAAATAACAGTCAAAATATTTCATTTTCTTGCTTACGTGTGTGTGTGTG
>JAOVVB010000030.1:7428163-7458871 GCA_028570985.1 Heterobranchus longifilis
CTGTTCTTTTGATTTCATATTCCGTATCATATCATTCCATAATCACTTTATCCTGGCTATGCTTATAATGGATCACTGAAAATCAATCGATCAATGAGATCAAAGGATTAATGGGACAGTACACACAGTAGAAATGCACCAAAAACATTTGCATCTGCCCCAATTTAGAGTACCAAATTTACTCACTGATAATATTTATTTATGGTAGGGTATAATGGGGGAGCTCTAACATGTAATGACCAGTATCAAGAAATAGACCTATTCTGTCCACTGTTCTGTATTTGACAGGAAAACCCATAGTTGTTTCTATGGACTGTTTAAGTACCTGGTACTGCATTTATTAAAAATATATTGCCCAACACTGCTGAGTTGGTGCAATTCAATATCATCTTCCACAGTAAGAACTTCCTGTTTACTGCCCCGTTTTCAGAATATTTATGATGAAGCATAAACCAAGTTAGTCTGTGTCTAGACAAAACCAGCCTGAAGTGTTGGGGGGGGGTCTTCCAGGATAAGAAAACCTCATCAAGGCCTCGACAGTGGTGAGGACTTAAACCATTAGCTGTGACCATGATTTCTCCTCCTCTGTAAGGCACTGAATTGAAATGTGTCTCCAATGCTGTCAAGGTCCACAAAGACCAGCCTTGAGGGGATGAACTGACAAATAATTTACCTAAATGCTGTAATCCATCCATAACCCTGGAGGCAGTTCCAGAGCATGAAGAAGCAGAGTGTACGTGTGCAATTCAGTTCCATCTTATTGAGAGTGGTTCTGTTCAACAGACCCAGACCCATGGTGACAGTGAAAACGTTTTTTTTTTGTTTTTTTCAGGATTCGAACATAAGATTGGGTCAGTCACAGGCAGTGAACTTGCTGATACAGAGCAGTGTGATTTTAGGCAGTCGAGACTTAGCTAATTTGTGGCAGATAGATTTTTTTAATGATGTTCATCAAGAAAGATTGATCCCTGGCAACATGGTATAGCAGCCTCTGTGTCAGATTTCTGGCAGTGGAGTTTCCGCTGAGCAGAGGGACGTCCTGCTAAGGAAGACAGGCAGGCAGTAAAGCAGCTTTCGGTGTCATTTTTTGTGTGTGTGTGTTTTTTTTTTGTTTTTTTTGTAAATCGTCCCAGGCAGTGACACTGATATTACCTGCTGCAGTGAAAATGCATCAACCAAAAATTGCAGTAATACTTCAACGAGGCCTAAAAGCAGCATGTGATGCGGCAATGGAAGACAAGTTCAAAAAGGGGCTTGTGCCAGTAAGTCTTTAGAAAAAGTAAAGTCTTTCAAGCAGCTCTCTCCTCCAGGGAGGGCTTTTTGCTAGGGAAGGGTTGGGCATAGAGATTCTTGCTGGTGCTGTCCAGGCTCTGAAAGTACGGGTGGGACAGGGCGTCATAAGCCGATATCCTTCGGCCTGGGTTGAACGACAGAAATTTCTGTAAAGATCGAAGAAGAAGAAAAATGAGCGTGAAATGATGTCAATATTCGAAAAAACAGACACATATTTGTTGGATTGAAGGACTGTAGAGTTTATTTAAGAAAAAGAGGAAAATACAGTGTGGGTTACATCAACAAATGTTGCAGAGCTTAGAGCTAATCAAGAATTTGATTATTTTTGGCAAGATATATTTGAATTAAAACAAGTTATGATTACAATCTTAACCTCTGACCTTGCGCTGTGATTAAAGCTAGAAAGTGACTATATTTGTAAGTAAAACAAAGAGGGGGAAAAATATTTGGAAAAAAATTGGATAATGAGCAATATTTCATATACTTACAAGTAGAAGTGATTTTCCAAGCTCATCCATATCAGGCACCAGGTCTTCTATAGGCTGAGGGGAGCGAGGGGGGAAGGCACTCTGAGGCAAACCCACTTCCTGCGGCCAGTCCTCAGGAGGAGGGACTCCAACCACACTGGAATCATTAATACCACCATCATCATCATCATCATCATCGTGGTGAGCATGTTCCCATGCTTACTGACACAATTCCCTGTCATGTTCATGCTCGATAAGTTTATAACACACTTGCATCGCAACAGTTTTCAGAGATCTTGCGTGTGTCATGAGTACTTTCTACAGTTTGTTTCTCAAATTCATTATTTTTGTATTAGCCAAAGCCATAGTTTTTTATATCGTATTATATTATATACCATACCATATAATTATACAAAGGAAAATTATTAATAAATAAAAATTATACTTACTCAAAAATCTTGCCCAGCTGGTCAACATCAGAATTCCCACGGAAAAGTGGTCTTAAAAAAAAAAAAGGGCGCAAAAATCAGAGGTTAATAAAATGATATGCACAATGATTTGCATACTTTCTGGACATTTATATCCATTTCATTTTGCACACTTTTGCACATTTTCCATATTTTGCATATTTGTACAGCCATTACTTTGTATATTTTGTACAGCTAGGTTTTTAAAAAAAAAAAATTATATCCCATATTTTATATTTAGTTCTTTTCTCTGCAGTTTTTCTATATTTTAGAAAGGAGTTTTCTATATTTTATTCTATATTCCATTCCAGCATTTCACTGCATATCGTACTGTGTATGTGACAAATAAAATTTGAATGTGATTTGAATTTGATGTTGTTGAATAAACTTGTTTCAAGATTTCTAGAAATTATATTGTTTATTTCTTAGTGATTGTAGATTAGACAGTAGATTTTTATTAAAGTGTCCTAGTATAAATATTCTTCTGACCTTTTAATCTTTCTAAGATTTTAATCCCAAAGTAAATAAAAAGTTTATTTTTCCTGTATGACTGCCACTGCACAGTTTGAGTAACGACATGTAAGCTTGGTTACAAAGTTCACTCTCTCAACACTGTGTCTTGTCTGCTTTCACACGTCGAAAAATTGTGAACATTCTTGGTTAACATTGTAATAAGTATTTTTTTTGTGCAGACATGAGTGGAGAGAAGAAAAAAAATCCCCTGGAAAAAGCCAGTCAGGTCATATAGAGGTACTGATGTAAGGAGCTGCACTCCTGTGAATGATGTAGTTTCCTGGCTAACAGAAAGGGAGAGCGAAAGAGAAAAAGAGAGAGCGAGAGAGAGAGAGAAGGAGAAGACTGAGGCCTTTTTCAGCACATGATGAGATGAAGCGCACTCATTTTGGAGTCTTCCTGCCCGGACCACTGCTGCCTGCGGTGGCTTTGGCCCGTCACGATGCCTGTAGGCGGGCATGCTTCCCCTGGCATGTGCACAAATTCCAGTCATCATTACAGAATCCAAACCACATTCACCACGGAGGGGGGCGGAAAGCTATTTATCCCTGTAGTCTGCTTTGGCTGTCTGTACGTCGCTGTGTGGGGGAACAGCAACGAGCCGTGCGAAATGGTGGCTCCGATTATCTAAGAAACATGAGAAAGAGACTGCAACCGGCTATAACAAGTCCTGCTTTCACACATGGCAACTATATTCAATCCTTGAATAAGCTGCACTGTAAAAGAATGCGTCTGTAGCGCGCTCTGTATTTGTCACTAGAGGTCGCTCTACTACAGAACATCAGAGACCAGCACGAGGTCTTTCAGTCCAAACAGTGCGGAACTCGACTAACTGTATCGAAACAAAAAGGCAGCTCGAGACCACGCTAGCACCCTGTTTCATCTAGCCGCTGCCTTCCATCAACTTGGAAAAAGTTATTTCTGACTCATTCAGCCCTGTATTTGTCTAACCCACTGGTAGAATTGTGCTGTCAGAGTGTCTCAGACAAGTCATGACTTCAAGCAAAACCTTCCGTCAAATTTCAGATTCTGAAAATTCTTCACAAGTCAGAAGTGAAACCAGTGTAAGGAGACAGATCTTCTCTTTTTTGCAAACTGTGCGTCATCAGAATAAACGTAACGTCCATGTCAATCTTTTAAGTCAAGGGTTCCAAATATAAAATGTTCACAGACTTCACAGTTTAACTGGGCAAAACTGAGAAAAAAAAGAAAAAAAAAAAACAGGTCTATTTTCTAGCACCATGGGAAAAAACGCCATAATTTAGTCTGTCATGCCAAAACAAGTATGCTTAAAATTCACTGAAGCTGCATTCTCCCCTGCCCCAGGCCTACTTGTTATTCTGAATGAAGAACGGGTGTTTTTTTTCTTCTTCTTTTGCACAAGGCTGATATTATGCATCCTGAGTGAGTGGGCACTGCCACAGCACCACACCAGACCAGGGCACACAGCTGAGTCACACTACAAGTGCCAGTCCCTTCGTCCACATTCCGCACCGATAGCCAGTGGAATGCTTCAGTGTGTTTGTGTGTGTGTGTGTGTGTGTGTGTGTGAGTTAAGAGAAAAGCATTTGTGTTTGAAGAAACATCCACACACACACACGCACACATATACACATTTGTGAGAAAGTAAACAAGGATGTAGATGTCTTCATAAGAAGTTGGTGCTCCAGTTAGACCTTGGGATTGGTGGAATGTCAACAGTACTTTCAATATCGTTCATAAACCCGGTGACTAATCATTCCGACATTTACACGGATTTGCACAATGTGTTCAAATTCCCACTGAATTAACGGTATGCTCTCAAATCAAGCAAACTAGGCCACCCAGGTGAACTGCCAAAGCTTTAAAAAGGGGGAAAAAAAAAAATCAACTAGAGGTATTGGACAACACAATAAACAGTAAGTCAGGTGTTATACGTTTAAAAAGACTTCCTCCTCGGTTTATACAACAAAACAAATGATCCCCTCCAGGCTGCATGCCTTGCTCCGCAAACCTATTTTCAACAGCAAGTAAAACAATAAACCAGACAGAGTGTTGCTAGCTCAGGTGTGCCATGTCTTTATCACTCTCCGGTGACTTTTAAACCTCCATTACTCAGATCTGTGAATGCACCGCACTTCTCAGACAACAGAATGGGAGCGTTGGAAAAGCTTCTCCCAGGTGCCTTTTAATCTGCAACAGGTGGCCTTTTTAAAAAGTCTGCTTAATCGCCTCCATGAGTGGGAGAGAGGGAGAGACAGAAACAGACAGAGAGAGAGAGAGAGAGAGAGAGAAAAGGAGGTGTACTGCTTGCATGGATCAAAGCGTCTCCCTTCTGCCCTCTGGCACTCTTGGAGACAGGCCAGTGGCCCGGTGTGGTGGCTTTTTTTTTTTTTTTTAGGGTATTGTGTCAGCGAGACAGCCTTACCTGTACAACACCTCACGTTACACAACCTGCTGAGGAACCTGACTTGTGCACACAATCACACACCTATGGCTTATTTCTTCCATTTCCAGTGTTACAAATAAAATGCATAGTAGCTTATTAAAAAAAAAAGGAAATATTTATGAAATTATTTTTAGTGCAAAAACAGATTGCACACAACAAATGAATTAACAAGTTAATTGCAAATTAACCATGACTGACAGGAGCAGCAGATAATTTTGACAGATTATAGTATCATTAAAGGCTTGAACCAGAGAATCTAATCAACATTCAGTGCTTTGAACTGATTTAAATGTTTCAGTTTTCTTTGTTTATTTTGAAGTTGAATGTAAACAAAGAATTGAATCAATTAGTGATTCATGAATTGAATACGCCTACATGAGATCTCACCTCATGAGATCATTCATAACGTCTGCAGTATGCAACATAATAATAATAATAATTATTATTATTGTTATTATTATTATTATTATTATTATTATTATGAGTAGTAGTAGTATTGTTATTTTTACTTCCTGAGCTGAAGTCTGCATAATCGTATATTACAGTTAGGCCTGTTAGGATGTGAAACACAGGATGTGTGTGAGTGGATCTGCAATCTGGCCTCCCCATCATACACATCTCCCTCCTCACGAGTGTCGAGAGGAAGACATCAGCCCCCACATCCTCCCCAGCACAATGAGGGACACATAGCCACCCATCAACAAGAAGGAAACACACGTGCACTAACGCAAATTTGGCAAACGTTGCATTGCACACACACCCACAAACACACACACACACACACCCACGCTGAACTATTATCACTCGAAACCCACCTGGGGTCTTTCTGCCGTTATTCAGAGGCAACGTGTGTCTTATTGGTGACGGTTAGGAGGGGAAGGAAACTCGGATTGCAAATCGAGCTTGCTTTTTAAATGCACCCTTCCCTTCTCAGGAATATATTCTTATCTTAAACAAAGTGGCGCTTTTTATTCATTCTTTCTTAGTTAAGTTTTAGGTCACCACAAGTCACCAGTTGAATACTGGTGTGCCTTGGCCCAGTTCTTCGTCGCTTTATTCTTAGCAGATTATTTACATAATTTTCATGCTTATCAAATCAGTCAGTGAGCCCCCTGAGCCTAATGCATGGGGGTGGAGTCATCCAGTAAGAGTCCACTTCCATCAAGATGCTTCCGTATAAGGCGAACACAACAAGTGGACCCCAAAATGCCTACATCGTAACAGAGCCACTAATGTCCTCTAATGTGTGGACAACCAATCTGTGCAGGAGCAACTTGTATAAGTTAGACGTTTTTTTTTTTTTTTTTAAAAAGGGAAAGTAAAGACAATACAAGGATTGAAATGTCTCGTTGGCCTTTAAGCAGCACGTCGACATTGACTGTTGCTTAAAGGCAACACATACGAACATGGCAGTTCTCGCATGCCATCTGCAACCACAGCACATGGTATTTCCCCAAAAGTTTAACAGCCCCATACTGACCACAAAGATGTGTTCATGAAGGATGGGGCATTAAAAAAAAAAAAAATAAATATGAAGAACAGTTACTTATTTAATGCCTGGAACAGCTCATGCAGTGTTGCTCTGCTAACACAGTTTGAAGCAAATCATTTAAATCAAGCCTGTTATCAAGCTGAGATATTACTGACTTCTTCGAGTGTAAGCTATAAACTATTATACATTGTAGTCTTCTCTCCTGAAAACTAGCTTTCACACTCTGGGTACAAGTCTAAGTACTAAGTAGCACTAAATAGGTGACAACCGTCAGTGCTGGAGGCCTGAGCAATCAGATCACCCAGGCTTGACTCGCTCCTTTCAATCTTAACGAACCCTCCACATGAGGGTTCTGAAAGTCATATCAGATTCACTTAATTTCATTCCCATCTGTGAGACTGCAGGACATAAATTTAAGGGTTGAAAAGGGAACATGTGGGTGGGAAATGCAATGACCAGGAATCTGACTGAATCTGACTTTACTCACCTTCTTCTGAACATCTCGGCGAAAATGCATCCCACGCTCCACAGATCCACCGGGGTCGCATAGCTCGACTGCAAGAGCACTTCGGGAGCTCGGTACCAAAGAGTGACCACCTACAGCACAAATGCACACATATTTCAACATGCACATACTGTAGTTCGTACGAAACACATGGTCTTTCATCACCGTCACAGATTCGGCGCATATGTCTCGATTAATAGGCAGCAAAGATGCTCGCAAATACACACTGCGCTTTTGTTTCTTTGCCCCTGTGTCTGAGTTACGTAAGGTATGAAGTCATATCTGGCACCACAAGCCTCCAAATGCTCATTTTGGTATGCCAAGATCGCACAAATTTTACAGCGAGTCACTACCCTGCTGAGAAAAAAGAAAGAAAAAACTGAAAAGCGAAAGCCTTACTCCAGTTTTGCTAGCTTTCCAAACTTACTGAGCGGATGATCTAGTATGAGACAGCACTAACTAATATAAACCAGCATCCTGTTTTCTCAGTTGTTGTTTTTCCAGCAGATTATGGGGATTTCTCCAGGCCTCTACGGAGCCTAAAGCCTTTAATGGTTTATCAATCTATTCAAATCAGACTGCTGCTTTTTCTCACTTAAGCCCATGTTCAGTCCTTAAACTCAGTGACTCTTGGCCTTACAGCTGCAGCACAGGGCACATACAGCTGAGCAGCTACAGTAGGGAGAGCTTCCAGACAAAACTCAGTGACCCTGCTCCAGTAAAGTGGACGGCTTCCAGGTGCTTTCCCTCTCCAACATCCCGTCCTCCCATGGGCTCGGAGCCCAGAAACCCTCAGGCTTATCGGCCAAATCAGCCGCCCCTGTGTTTGTAAGCAAAGCCTGGGGTGTATATCGAGGGGTGCGTATCATAAAATGTGCCAGAGGATTTGGTGCTAAGACAATGTCGTGCTTAATGAGTGCGGGTATGAGAAGGAATCTGTGAACAGCACGTCGGCCATATGTCACTGATTAGAGCTTAATTAGAGTTGTACACACAGCCGTTCAGACCGAGAGGAACAGTTCAATTAAAGCACAGTTTATTATGTTATGAGCTTCAGATTGTTTTACTCCATTTCAAGTCATATCTATTGTGCAGATATTAACACTCATCCCATTACTTTCTCTCTTTGCTTCTTATAAGAAAAGACACAAGACGGAGCCATCCCCCATGCCGAGACTTTGATCTGGTCCTAAAAAGGAATAAACACCTTCGGCTCAGACACTTTAATAAATGTTTCCTATTAGAAAATGTCACCATATCAGTGATTATACTTTGTTCATTATTTTCATCTAGGCATAGAGACAAAGCATTTGCTTAGTATGTCACTGTTGTTTGGTAGCAAAATATCACATCATAAGCAACGTTAAATATAACTCTGTCTTTGATCTACCAGAGTTGTGCATTTTGAAAATGAACAGCATCTAACCAGCATCTAATCAGATGCAAGAATTCAACAGCACCTATGGTATCAGTGTAAATTAACTGATACACTCACAAATAGTACATGCTGTCAGTGTACTCCTAATTATATTTTTAGTGCATTACATTGCTCTCTGTGGATTGATTCAGCTCTTGAAGAATACTGCTATAAATGGCACACATAACCTTCATTAAACCCTGTGGTCGCTTCACTCATTCGTGGCCAAAACCTTTGACGGCATCTGCCCGGCGCAAATGTAAAATAGCTTTGTGCATGGCCAGTGTGAATGGAATCCAATTAAACCCGCATTTTTCGTGTGTAAAACGAGTTATTTTTAAGTGCACTTTCTCAAGTTTAGTCTTCCTGGTTAAGAGGAACTCGAGAGGAAACCGGTGACGAAACACTCTGGTCTTTTTTTGTTGTCATGTGACTGAAACACAGGCACATGATTCATTCCAAAATAGCTGCTCTCCATTATCATTCAAAATCCGACTCCATTCATATGCTTCCCCTTTATGACTATTGGAGTGTTGGTATTATCGAAGTTGCTCAGAGCTAACGCAACAAGGATACTGATAAAATGATAGCGATAGAGAATGGAGGTATGTCACAGCTAACAATTGATTTCATAAATAAGCTTTTAAAATTTTCTCAAGGAGAAATGCATTAAAGAATTTTGCATTCAAAATATGCTCATCAGTTCTATATTGTAGCTTTAGTAGAAGCTTTACAGTGTAGATGGCTGAAAAAAATGGAGGAGTGAACTTCTAGGAAGAACCACAGTTGAAGTATATCCGCTTTTCTCAGCGCTGTGCGTTTGTGGTGAGACCTTCTATTAACACACATGCATGCATTTTACATAGCTGTCATAGCTGAAGCTGTGCAAAAAATTTGGGGGGTTAAGAGGTTCCTCTACCGATGTGCTATTGTTACGCTTATTTATTTATTTTAAATATGGATATTTGAATTTTATTTATTATAAAATATTAATATACACACTATGAGTTAAATCTTTATGATCAATCATGAGAAAAGTGCTACACTGACATTGATTTTGACACCAGCCATTAAAAGTCATGTAACCAGATTCGATAACATTTTCACGCTGCAGGATTTCTGTGTTAAATGGCGCACATGACTGCTGGCTCCTCACCAAACACGACTCGGTGATTATGATGAAATACGATGAAATGCAGCAGGTGTGAGACGAAGGGAAATAGTTGGCCTTGACTGCATGCCTCATTAGCTTGTTTGTTTTGTCTTACAATTTTGAAGTCACTGCGCGCAACAACTATTGAGCCGGCAGTTCAAACTGAATTCCGATCGATTTCTCAAAAAACTTATTTCATGCATGCTTCACATTTTTGCTAAACTATTTTGGTGTGAAGTACAGACTGTTAAAGGTGAACTCCGGAGCTGCCATTTCGCTGTTCTCACGCTACTACATTCAAACATCATTGGACACTTGGTGAACTGTTGTAATCGACTGATGTAATAAAGTGGCGTTACTGTGTAATTGTTGTTAACGTCACCATTATTGATGGTCAAGTGCAAGTGAAACAGTGGATGGTCGACTTGGCCTATTCAATTCAATTATGATTTTATTTATATAGCACTTTTAACCGTGGTCATTGTCACAAAGCAGCTTTATGGAATCTAAAGTAATATGGAAATGTGTATGCAATGTGTGGAGAAGAATATGCATGAATCAAAATGATCAGATTGTCCCTGATGAGCAAGCTGAGGGCGATGGTGGCAAGGAAAAACTTCCTGACATGGCAATAGGAAGAAACCTTGAGAGCAACCAGACTCAACAGGGAACCCCATCCTCAGTTGAGTGATAACGGATAGCAGGAATTGTTTTGCAGTTATACGATGTGTTAGGCGGCTGGTTCCAATAAAACGGAAGATGTCAGGACTGTCAGGACTGTGGTTAAGGCATTGGACTACGGTTCGGAAGGTTCGGAAGGTCCCAGTTTCAAACTCCACGACCACCAAGTTGCCACTGTTGGGCCCTTGAGCCACTGTTGGGCGCTCAACTGCTCAGATGTGTAATGAGATAAAAAATGTAAGTCACTTTGGATAAGGCCAAATTTAAGCCAAATGCCTAAATGTAAATGTCTTCATGGTAAAATGTAACCGTCCCCAGTCACCAAACGCATCCCAAGCAGACCACGCGGGCTTCCACTCTACAAGATCTCCAACCAGAGTCAGACAGGTCTCACGGGATCACTTGCCCTTATATTCAAGGGCTAAATCGACCATGCCAGAGAGTTGGTGTGCAAAAACCAACAAATCTGAGGTGTGTTGGCAGGTGGAAAAGAAATATGATGTCATTATATATTTTTCTGTTTCTGTTTTTGTTGTTAGTTGTCCATGATTCATTGGGTACGACCCGTTGATGAATCAGTGACAGTGTTCTTGACTTGTTGGCCAATTAGAAGCTGTGCTTGTTCCTTTCTTGTTGTCTTTCTCACATCTTTATTTCCATCTTTAACTGCTAACCAGTGCCACTTTGCTACAACGCTAATTTAAGCAACTCTATGCATATAAAATCGATTTTGTTAGGCTAATAAACTTTATTTCATTCTTTCAAGTAGTAATGCATATTTATGGTAATTGGTTTAATAAAGACAATTTCTTATTATTATATGATGAAAGCCTGGGATCCAGTAATGAACTACATGCTGCATGTTTAGCCTTTGTTCTTATCCCAGGCTTTAGAATTTCATAGACGCCAGCACAGTGTGAGCCAACAGGGTGCTGTGGCATCGTCAGGATTTAAACTTGCAGCCTGTCTGGGAACTCTCTGAGTGGAAGAAGCGGCTGATAATGCTTTCTCCTGAGTGGGCTACACTGTCCTGTGAGCAGCACTTCAACAAAACGCCTTACGTCACATGTCTCGGAGAAAGCAAATGTTAGCCTTCACCCTTCACAAACTGAGGAGGAAAATGCTTATTTAAAAAAAAACTATAATAATTCTCATCATGCTATATGCGTTGTGGAAGTTTGTCGCAGCACCGTAACTTATCATCACCAAAAATATCACAATTAAAATTCGAACGATTAAATCGGTTTAACTCCTTTCAAAAGGTATGGTGACACCTTTATTTAAAACAGACAGTTTAAATCAGCCCTGCACTAATGTCTATACATTAACACGGTTAAACCTGCTACTGTAACCTCAGGGCTTATTTTGCATGAAACGGTTTCTCTCTCAGACGGGTCCTGTGAGCCGTTGGCTGCTAACTGAAGGGTCAGATAAAGTGATCCTGGATGCCTTCAGATTAAAGAACAGCATTCTGAGCATTCCTATCTGGTGAGACGGCTTGAGCTCACTCAGCACAAGGGGAAACAGTGGCTTTGCAGTTCTTCTCAGCAGAGCTCCCTCATGCGCTTCCACACCAGGCAAGGTTCGCTTGGTCAAGCTGCACTCCCATTATAACGGACTGTACCGCATTGCACTTCAGTCATATGGTCTCAGCTAATACACTTAAGCCCTAGAGTCCCCAACCTCCTCTTTTTCATCCTTGCCTCATGGAATTAAAGCAATAGACACACAATGAGATTAAGAATACAGCTGGCCTTTGGGCTTGGCCATCAGCCTATGTTTACATTCTCTTTCTCAAAGGAAGTGAAGGATGAAAAGCCCCCTCAACACAAGACCTTCGTCCACATTCTTTCAGGCCGCCCTTGGACACTATTAAAGGGACAAGTCTACTAAATTGCATAGGACAAAAGCCCTTCTTTAAAAATGAGCCTCTGCCAACAGACTTAATAACAGATCTTAAAGGCGATATGATTAGGCCATGCATGGAAGCTTAATTCTCAGTCTACTAAACGGCTTCACGGTGTTATTTATGGAAATGCTACCTGGAGCATCTTTATATATAATACAGTATGGAGAATTTGATCAAATAGGATTTTAGTTTCATCTTCGGTAACTGCTTTAAATCTAGTTAAGGTGCATCAATTCGGTGCCATCAGTTCACGTACCTGCAATTTTTCGGCAAGTGGAAGGAAACCGGAGAACCCATAGGACACCCACAGGGACCGGGTTAGGGGGGACCCCTTGTCAACAGCCACTGTGTTACCCATATTTTCAACGTATCACTGATTTCTACGCATGCACAATGCAAATTAAACATGCATGTGAAGATGAATGATGACTTTCATATCCCCTCTTGTCATGTTTTGTCTTGTGACACTTCATTCCCCGCCTTGTGTACAACCAGACGGTATACGTCATTACTGACAAGCCCCGGAGTCATTCGGTGCTTTTGCCTCTGCTCTTTTGAACTCACATTAACAATAGCGACAAGTCTGTCAGGCCTGCTCAAGATGGCAGAAAGAAATATGAAGTCACAAGTGAGCAAAGCATGCATGTAGAACTGTATACAGTTAAAAAAAAAAAAAAAAAAAAAACGTCCCAGACTGCTGCCAAAGTATGCAGAGCTTACAGGAATGCTGTATGGGGCCCTCTCTGAGCAAACAAAGAGAGTACAGTCAGCCTCTCTTTCCCCTGTGCTACCACATCCGCACATCATTAGTCGGAAAATTCCTGATATATGCCGTAATTATTATTTTTTTTTTGCCGGTACAGGCAAAGCTTTAACATCCAGATGCTGTTGCACTCCATCAATCAGTCTTTCTGCTGCTCTGGTCCGCTGCCAGGACGTCATCAGCAATCAATCCAAACAGGGGGTAAGAGTAAGATCTCACCACTCCCTGTGGACGGCCAATGGTGAGGGTCACATAGGAAATACCAAATAAGAAGCTCCTCGTGTATCACACAGTGCCTGCGTTTGTGTGTCTGTTGCAGTACAGGAACCTGCCCTCTTTTTTTCCCCCCTTTTTCATTTCTTCCTTCCCTCTTCTTCCTTTTTGGAATACCGGAAGAGATATCTAAACATTACCAGAGTCTGTTGCACGTGCTCTCCTGCGTGCCTTGTTTTCTTTTTTCTTTTTTTTTCCCCAGCCATGCCGCTGCCTGTGTGTCTTTCCAGAGTAGAAGCATATTGTCTGGCAGAAACGGAGTTGCCGTGCTTCCCCTCGGCACAGGAACTTTCTGGTGATCTAACCTCATCTCAAAAAGAAAAAAAAAAACCCTCTAGTTTCATCAAAATTTTTGATCAAAAATAAACCTAGCTTCACGTGAGTGCATTCAGTTCAGCAAAGATTTTCATGGGAGAAAAGTCTGGAGCCGTAACCCCTCTCAATTGCCTTCCTGTTTCTCAGAAGTGTAGGCACATGACCATGTTATTTGAAGTAATTGCTTGTTCCATTACGTCTGGGGTGCTGGATCGAAAAACTGTTTAAGGAGAGGTTCTTCGTACAAGCCTCACCTATTATTCAGGGTGTAACAGGGCCCTCATAAAGTCAAATTACTGCTCACCTGTTTCATATCAATGATTCTAAGCCTTCCACATACGATACAGACATTGGATCCAAAGACAACCCCACAACAAGAGACAACGTTTGAAGATTTTGCATAAAGATTTACCATATTTGAATGCGAGTTGAAAAAAAAAACAAAAAAACAGGAAGTTAAATCATGATAAGTATACTGTGTGTTCGCTCTTCCCAAGGACGCTCGCTGGTTTATATTTGAGTGTCACCGTACCATCACTTTAATCATCAGCTTACCTCCTGGTTCTGCCAAAGTTCCCGCCAGAGGTGGGGGTGACACTGCTTGTCTGTTCTCACTGGCACCTCTCTAAATCCCCATTTCACTCTCTTTTTACTCAGGGACTGCCTTCTCGTACTGGAAATGCTATGATTGGAACATATCTGCCCACAATGGCTGAAAGATAGCAGCTATAGCATAGACGTGCAGAGCAAACCCATTATTCAAAGGGGGCTCAAATGTTATGGGTGTTGAACAATGAATGTCTCCCAGCCACACACATAGACAGGAAGGATAAAACAACCAGCATGCTCGTTTGGGGATATTTCAATTAAAGTCGCATTTTTTTGTTCCACATTCTACTGCTGTTTAGATCATTTGTCAAATCTTCAACTTTACTGGCTTCATTTGCATGCAAAAATAGGCAGCAGAAATTTCTATCTGGGTGGAACTATTATGCTGGTGCCACAGTAAACTGGCACATATTTGCACTCAACCGGCTCCAACTGCAACATGTCTGAGCAAATCTACAAATGATGTTTACATGGCAGTGGAATTACCCAGTATTAGACGATGGTATATATGCCAGTAGGTCGTTTTCAGTTATTACAATTCAGGTCCTATCAGACTTGATCATTGAGAGAGTTCAGTTTACAGAAGTGAAAGGGTTGGTGAACGTTGGTAAAAAAAAACACAGTGAGAGAGAGAGAGAGAGAGAGAGAGAGAGAGAGAGAGAGGGACAGAGAGAAGGCGGTGGTTAGGTTTTGCCAACATGAGGAATTCATTCCAGTGGAAGAGAGGAAGGAAGCATCAGGGCCCAGAGGACCCACAGCAAAGGCTGCTGTGGAGTTTGTGGTATTCGGGAAAAACAGTTGCTGGGTCAAATCTTTTTTAGACGAGCTGTATCAGGCCATTTCAGCTGTATGACACCACAAACACCATGCAAACAATAGCACTTTTGAGTTTTAATTCCATAAACCTTCAACGCTGAGCTCTGATGGATCCTGACTCGCATTCCTCAAACACGTAACAAACTGCATGATCCTGATAAAGTTTACACTTGAATTTCACTATAAACTTTGGTAATATGCTTTAGGATGAGTAACCGAATAATAAGCTGCGTAGAGCTGCTGAGAACGAGTTCATATACGTAGACGTTTAAGATCTAAAAATTCTACTGTATTGCATCAGACTCAGCATCTTACTTTCACTCGAGTCATCGTGAGCTTGGATTTATGGAGTTCAAATTCTTTATCATGAAATCTTAAACAGGCCTTAACCACATAAAAATCCCTTGCATTCTATTAATTACGAATAGCTATTAGAGTTGAAACTCATCACTGAATAATTTTAAAAAGGAGCTCTTTACTTACACGTGTTGCATCATAATGGTCTTTTTTTTTTAAACTTGTATTATTTCAAATAAATATTGTAAATATTTCATTTAAATGTTTTAGAAACAAATTCTATAAACAAATTGTTACATTTATTTTGATAATTAATTTATGAGTCATGGCTACTGTATAATTATAATTCTATTACTATTATTATTTGAATGTAATTTACACTTGTTTTTTTTTATTTACAATCATCTTCTGTTTCTTCTTCTTATTATATTGTAATGTTTGACCTGCATTTTTGTATAACGTAAAATTAAATAACGTAAAAATATATGTATATTGTTCATGTATATATGGAAAAAGGAAAGCAGAAGAAAAGAGATATTAATTATTATTATTATTATTATTATTAGAATTATTATCAGCTATTATTATTTTTTACAAAAATTCCAAAGTCAAACCAAATGTGGGCGTATTTTCTTCCAGGAAAGCATAAATGAAAAATAATTACAAAAAAAAAATAAAAATAAATTGTTATAACACATTTAAGAAATTACAGAGATTTGCCAAGAAATTAAGCAGCAGGGGGATGAACATTACAGAATGAGTTTTTATTACTACAGGATCAGAAAGCTGCTCAGCAGATCCACAAAAATGCTGGATACAATTATAAAGGCAAAAAGTAACATACAAAGCATTGGTGAGATTATGATGAGGATGATAATGATGATGATGATGATGATGATGGTGATTGTGTACTTATACCTATGTATCTATGAACATACATCTTTCTCCTTTGTAATAATTTTTAACACCATTGAATGCGATGTGAACCCTGACACAAAGGCCTGGTTGGTATAAATTAGATTTTTTTGTCATCTCTAGCTGAGGTAAAAATAACCCACACCACACATCAGAATAATTGTTTCAGGGAATATCCCTTCAGTTAATCTTTAGTAAATCTAATTTCATTAGCAACATGGTGCACACAATGTTCTCTGGGGTACTTTCCTAAGGGCCTTCATGAGGCGCTCCTTAAATGGGCTTAATCGAAAGTTCCTGTTTTACACTAACTCCTGCTGAAAAACTGGAATCAGTTTTTTTTATAATATGCACCATTGCTATTACCTATTTCTGATCTCATAGACCAAACCGTGTGAAAATTGAAGACAGGAGAAAATACATTATGACCAGCATGAAACATGTAAATGCTGTGCTGTAGTCCAGTAGTCAGAGCAGCCTCTCCTGTCTTCTGTCTGTATAAGACCCAGGATAAATGCCAGCTAATATATCCAAAAAGGCAAGAGGATGAGAAAGAAACATTGCTATATTTTGGGCCTTTGCCCTGAGGCTTTGTGCCGTCAATCAGAGGTGCACAATGGCCACCGGGAGAGTGGAGTCATTATAATGATCAACAATGCAATGGTCCCAAGAGATTTGTAGGGTCAGGCTAATCTCCACATCGGCAGCACCCATTGGGTGGTCTGCCAGCTTACACTCCCTCACTCCACACTCCTTCCCTGTCTCATCTACATACTGGAGGAACGAACTATGAGACAGCTGCATAATGGCAGTGGTGACGCTAAACACTTTGGGTACTCTGAACATGTTCCGAACTTATCACATAAAATTATATATATATATACTGAATAAATCCTTTAAATGTCATGAAATTTATCCTGTATTTACCATTTACCAGAACATACTCTTTTTCTGAAGACTTACATATGAACAACGCATCGAACTTTGATCCAGATGGGCTACAACGGGAGAAGACCACACTGAGATATCCACTCCCGTCAGCCAGGAGGGTACAATGGGCTCAACAATACTGATCACAAAAAGCTGGACGGGTGAAGAGCACAACACGACCAGTTAAAGGTTTCTTAGCTATTCAAAGCAGCACCTTTTGTGCAACCAACCCTGCCACAATACCAAAAGTCCCTTAGATCATATTTCTCCCCATTCTGATGTTCGATATAAACATACTGAAATTCTTGACCTGTATGTGGTGCATGCATCATGCTGCTGACTGGATGACTGCATGAATTAGCAGGGGCATAGGTATCCCATCAAAGTCAATGTATGAAAAGACATTAGATTTCTCAGAACTTGAGAATGAACACTGACTAAATGTGTGAAGACTGACTAAATATGTGAAGACTGACTAAATATGGACCTCTTCAAGCAAAATCCCCAAGGGACATACCTTCATATGTTATGTAAATCAGACAGCTAAAAACAAGCCTTTCACTGAATGATTCATCTTCAGCATTGGACTCTTTTTTGAAAACAATATGTTTCTCTGTATGCTCGAGATTTAAGTATCATATTTCTGGTTAGCAGCTACTTAGCAATTATTATTTTTGAGGGGGAATAAACAAATAAAAAAGTGACCTCAAGGCTTGCTTTGCATAGTCAGGGTTATCGTTTCTTTATCTGGCAAAGAGACAGAGAGGAAGTGTTTTTAGCTGTATTTAAAGCAGGTGATGAGGGGGATTCCAAATGCAGGAAAATGAATCAGAACATTCCATGTTCACTTTTCACTCTTCTCTCTTGCTCTCTCTCTCTCTCTCTCTCTCACTCATTCTCTACCGCTTTCTTGAGTATATCACTTCTCTATATCACCCCTCCCTTCCTCACCATCTCGTACTCTTCGTACTGTCTGTTTCTCACTATGTGTCTGTTTCACAGTTGATTTAAGGGTGGAGGTGGGGTTTTCTAATATCTCTGGTGGATTACCAGTTCAAATTACAGCAGCTCAACTGCCTAACCACTGAAACCACAAAACAGAAAGAACGTTTTAGCAGTCATTCAAATTTCACAAACTGAATTGGCAGCAAAACAGAGTGGGTTAATAAGTGCACATGTGGCTGAGCTACTGAGTGGGGATTCCTTTGAGTTGCTACAAATTTCCCTAAGATACTTCAGAAAGAAAGAAAAATCCAGCAGATGATATGCAATACTGACTTTCTAAAATAAAACAGGCCAACACAATACATATTCGAAAAGCATCTCCTATTTTCAGTGTGAAGTGCGAGCAATGTCCATTCACAAGCTATATGCTATCTATTGACATCAGAGCACCCTTCAAGAGACTATGACTTCAAAGAGCGACAGGGGGAATTCACTGATTCAATCCCATGATCCGTTTCATCCCAGGACCACTTTGTGAGGCCCGA
Source organism: Heterobranchus longifilis (assembly GCA_028570985.1). Taxonomy (NCBI): domain Eukaryota; kingdom Metazoa; phylum Chordata; class Actinopteri; order Siluriformes; family Clariidae; genus Heterobranchus; species Heterobranchus longifilis. The sequence continues at coordinate 7,446,897 of JAOVVB010000030.1, forward strand.
TGACATTAATCAGCTAGTCTCGTTTTACACTTTTTATACACCTGCTGTTAGGCTCGCAGCTGATGGGTGGCTTTGCTTTCAGTGCAGCTCACTCCTGATTGGGAGCTGTCCATGTCAGACTCAGGGGACCAGCTGATCTTTTCACTTTATGGCAGATCACGTTCCTGAACTTGCCAAAGGTGCATTAAAGCAATAAATCTAACCGAGTCTGTACGAAACTAAGCTATCGAACCTTAACAACAACAATATAATAATAATAATAATAATAATAATAATGATAATGATAAAAAATCTATTTCTTCGACTTCATGGACTTAAAGTGCAGGGCAGAAGTATAGAAACAAGACATTTAAATAAAATGATAAGATATCAGCTTAAAAAAACAAGCTTTTCCATTAAGGACAGTAACTGGAATGGTGATAATTTTTCATTATTTGATCTATGAAAAATTTGATTAAAAAAAAAAAACAGAGCGATATTTGGATCAGTAATTCATTTGAAATACGTAATACATTTACATATACATACGTATTTTAAGTGACAGGAAGTAGTCACAAGGTCACAAGTCATTACGCTACTAAATTAACGCTTTTTCTAGTAGCTTAGCATTAGTGAAGCTATTTTCAAGCCATTTTACCATGTGGCAGTGGAGCACGATAAAACTAGCCAGCTAGATATCTCTGCCCAAAAACTGAGCCAAAAGTAGAGAAATTAACTTACTACTATAATATAATAATATAATATATAACAATGAAATGAAAATGGCAGTTAATTTTCCTGTGCTGAACCAATAGCTTTCCGTGTAGTTAGCTACATTCTCAAACGGCTAGGTCAGCCATAGCTTTTTTTTTTTTTTTTTACATGACCATCTTGTAGCTTGACAAGTTACAATTGCAGAGTAGCATCCAGAACCTTGCATATTCATTTATAAAATTAGGATCAGTTTCTTTTATTACAGTGAGTTACATATTGGTGATATGTTTCTGTGAATGTTTCCAATATGCTTGTCACAATTTTTTAAAGCATGTTTTTCACCTGATCCTGTTTTTTTTACCATGGATCATGCAGTAAGATGCCCTTCAAATGTGAACATACCCACTGTATGTTTTGTGAACATTTATAGATGTGAAGCCATAAATCTGCTATGTAGATTATATACTTGGACTGTTTTTGATGGTAGAACTGTATACAACAAGTACTAATAAAGGGCAAGGAATTGTGAAGCTGACTCACCACTGAAGTAAGAGCCATCTGAAAACTGTATATGCGTGCCAGGCCAAAATCTGCCAATTTGATCTGTCCTCCACTGGTTACCAGAATGTTCTGAGGCTTCAGGTCTCGGTGAACCACACGATGTGAATGGAGAAAGTCTAGCCCCTGCAGCAACTGGTACATCATATCCTGAAAAACACAGAAACCCAGTTATATGTCTGGTCCAGATATGTCAACATTAGATATCTCAATAATTTATGGACGTTGAACAAGCTAATGAGAGGGTAAAGGAAATCAAGGAATAAGAAAGGAAGGAAATTCTCAAAGAACAGAACAAATTATCACAGGATGCTGTTGATATCAGAAGTTCTGTTTGGAAAATTAAGGCTCTTTTGGCTTCGAGGAGGAAAAATGAGTGTGGCCCTTTAAATCTGGAGCGTGGCAGATGTTGTTAACTGACATTGATGCAGGGCCGGAAAGACATGTTACTTTAAAGTTCTGTTCTGCTGGGCCTCTACTTCCCTGCAGCTGTCTCTCGAGCACTTGTTCAGACTAAGGGCCAGGCGAAAAAGCAAGCCTTAATGCCTATGAAATGAGAGAGAGAAAACGGCTTAACTGCCATTTCCTCTGGTGTAACTTGCACAACAACAGCATAAAAAAACTACAGCCACAGAGGCTCTTCTGGCTGCCCTGATGGTTGATAAGAAAGAATGTCTGACAAATGTGAACAGGTTAAAAAAAAAAAAAAAGCAGGTGATCGCTTGTTACAAGAGTCACCCCAAAGTAGAGACATGAAGCGATGGCCGCCCTGGAGAAACCTGCCTCCAAGACCTCACAAGTGACATGGATCTGAGCCCACCAACCCATTCAGTCCTCAACCAGCTGGTAAGTGATTAAAAGCACTGACACAATGGTGTGCACACTCAAGCAGAAAACATTTGCAAACGGCACAGATCTGGTCATGCCGGGGAAGGCGGACGGGGCCTCTGATAATGCGGATAAAGGAAGCTAGATCCAAATGAAAGCGTGTATGAGGGTGATGCCCGGGTGCATGGTGGCCGGCATAAACAAGGACCCCTTTCTAAATGCCTATCCAGCCATGACCTACCATACCCACCAAGCCGCCATAACACAAGCAGACTGGTGCAATGGCATTATGCCTCATCAGTTACTCTTCATTGGCTTCAAGCCATATTGCCACATTTCCTCAAGCATAATGACCCAAGGACAAAACAAACACTCGCCCCGGAGCCCTCGTTTTTTGTCTCATATGAGTTAACTTAAACTGAAGTGTGTCCACAGAGCTTGTAATTGTAATTAAAGGGTTAATACCACTGATCTGTTTATTTTATGTCAATTCAATAGGATGAATTAAAATAACAATATACGAACCACCAGAGTAACAGGCAAAGCTATCCCACGTAACACCTGTTAAGGGGCTATAGAAAAACGTCTTGTCTTTCACAGTGCAATTCAAGAGGCTGAATTTAAAAGCTATGAAAAGTGCCTTTTAGTGTATTTCAACATGTAGCGTTACCTCATAGCAAGAAAACCTGATTACAGCCTAAAGCCATCTGCTTGAGCAAGCAAAAGCGTCAACTGCAAATACCTAGAATAAACACTACACCTGTTCTCAACAGCAACTCGTTTGCAAAGGACATGGACAGGCTGCAAAGGAAAAAAAGAAAAGACACAAAAACACAGTCTCCTAAAAAAAAAAAAAAAAACAGCAGTCAAAACAGAGCCTCCAGAAGGCACTCCCCATTATCATGCTAATTCATGAGAGGCAGCCATATTGTTTATTGTAGCCTGGCACAATGCAAGACATCTGCCAGTTAGCATTAGTTGTAATTCCCTCCCCATGCTTCATTAGGCTCCCCTTTATGGGGCGGAGACAAGCCTCAGAGAGAGACGCTGAGCCTGGAATAGTCAGCCGGACCTGCCAACATAACACCAGCTGCTTGATGTCCTTCCAGCCCGTTTGATTCCAAGGGCCTTTTTCATCAATTAGCATGTGGTGGGTCCGAAATGGGGCAGGAGTGGGCAGAATGGAGGATTTGGAGTGGATGGGGAGGGGGGGGGGTTTCTGGGAGCTCTGCAATCTGCTGTCTTTCTGGGAGGGCAAGAGTAAATGAAGTTGTTGGGGGTCTTTAGCAATACTGAACTAGAGCCTATCATCTGTCCCTGATGTCCATTATCTCATCCTCTGATGAGAAATCCAATCTGCCCCCCCCCCCCAAAACACAAAAAACTTACAATATGCTACACGGGGTATTCAGCAGTCTTTCTGCAAAGAAAGTAAGCCTGATTCACTTCTGTGAGGTCTTTTAATTTTAATTATGAGTAACAAATTATGGGACAAACAAAAAAGTGTTTGTAGCTTACTAAGGGTTTGGGTCATCACATGACAGCATTAGTGTGGCTAGGAATATATTCTACAAGTCTCTGGGACTGTACTTGAAAGATGAACATAAGTCGTTCAAAATGCATTCCATCAATTGGGGTGTCACTGACGGTTGTATAGGGCGCTCAACCCGAAGCCTCACCGATGTTTATAATTATATAATTTACACAATTTTCATACTTAGCAGAACATCTATTCAGTGTGCCATCATACCCTGTGGATAGAAGCAGGGTCATCCTGGAGGAGATCACTCCCATCAGGATAAAACAGTTTAAAATGGTAACGGTATTGCGAGCTTTGTATTCATTTGCAGTCTGTACTTTTTTGCAGCGGTTTTGTTCTCAAAAACAATACTCTCGAAAGATGTCATGAAACCATGCATTCATAAATGGCTGGTGAGCAGCAAGCATGCTGTTGAGTCATTTTCCAAATAGTTTTAGCAATGTTTCTAACTGATGAACATGTGATACCGCTATGATTTGCGAACAAGTCGAACGAGGTGCCACAAAATATGGTTCAAATTTAAGGATCTCCAAAGACTTTGGTTCACAATGATAAAAAAAAATTGAAAAGGAAAAATGTTAACATATAAATATTCATTTTAGAAATGTCTCGGTTTTCAGTAAAAACACAACGTAATTGAGGTGAAGATATATCATATTTCAGGACACCTTTGGGCGAGGCAGGGAAATGAGATAAATGCATTTGGGTGACTAGTGGGTGGAAATCGGACTGATGCGAGGTAGGTGTTCAGGATGAATATTCAGCATTTCCATCAGATGTTCAGCATTTTACAAGGTAGAAAAGGAGCTCTGACAATGCTAGCCTTAAAGGATTATCTGTGAACTAATGAAATGTATATCCATGCTACATAAGGATCGCTTACTTACTGCCCCTTACAGAAGCCTCCTACAATCAGTTTCTCTATTCACAACAAAAAGCGAGCAACTGAGAGGGCCAGTGCAGACAAAACCACACATACACACACACTCTGAACAACATTCCACTGGCTAGTCTTCAGTGAAAGCCAGAGCTGAATGAAAATAGAGGCACACACAAGGGCCCAGCTCTTTAATTAGAAGCCCATCTACCACATGCACTGCCCATCAAAAGGCCAGGCCTCACCCTAATCTTAGAGGGTTCCATCCTCCATCTGCTTCTTTAAAGCATGCCAAAAGTCTCCATTTATATTCTCATTCATGGGCCTTAAAGTGGAAATCCAAAACACAAGGTTTACTCATCTAATACACGTAAGTCGTAGTGGTAAAAGTGTGTAAGATGCTCTTAATCAGCTAAAAAAAAAAAAAAAAAAGCAGAGGCGAGAACATACACTATGAAGTTGGGGTCAAGCATTTACAGACACCTAAGATAGATAATATTAAATCACAGTGTTTCAAAACGTCACGTTTTATGTAACCATATGTTTATGTAGACAAGTAAATTAGAACATTTACTTTGTTCAGATCAGAGGTTATTTTAAAAACAATCAATTACAGATAGATTTGTTTCATCTTTAGTTTACTATATCTGGCTTAGAGTGTGTAAAATAAATTGCATACATAATGATGCTCATTTTTAACCGTCTGGAAGGTTCTAGAAAATAATGGAATGGCCAATTGTAATAATTAGAAGTTAGGCACAAGTGCATTATGTGGTCGTAACAAGGCCTTCTATAGGAGTCCAAACAACTGGAAGTACCACAAGCATCTGAAAGGAAACACAAACTGGTGGGCCCCACACCCCTAGCCCTAACCGTAACCCTAACTCCACATAACGAATGAACTTCAGCCCAACTAAACCCCAAAACAACAAGAAAGGAGGGGTTAGAGTCATCAGGTGCCAAATATGTGCATACGCTTTCAACAGAGTCCTACATCAGGGTGGCCTTAAATGCACTTGTGCAAAGAGCAAGCCCTACTCCAGCATAAAAAAAAAAATCTGATTGACGTTTTCAGGTAATCAGCAGCTTTTGGAGAAGTGTGCTCTGGTCAGATGAAGCAAAAATGAACTAGTAGGCTATAAATATCTGTGCTATATATATAAGGAAATAGGCTAATACAGTCAGAAACGTCAGACTTGGCCACAACTAGACCTCCAGCAATATAGTGATCAGTGAGTACAGCAATTAAAGGGTAATGCCACAAATACTAAGGAGTGTGCATAACCACTTTACATACTGCGAATCTGATCTAGTATATAATCACTGAAATAAATCTGACTTTCAGCTATTTTTGAAACAGTCTTCTGTGAAAATAAAGTATATACCCTTATTGGTGGAGTTGTTATGAACCATGTCAAAACCTGTTTTATTTAGCTTTATAATGATTTAGAAATGATCAACTGTGTTGAGTACCTTTATGGTTTCAGGTGGCACTCCTGGATCAGGCGCTTTTTCTAGGTATGTGGTCAAGTCTTGGTCCACGTGCTCAAAGACCAGAGTGAGTTTGGTCTCCCGATCAGTTCTAGAAACTGTACAGACATCAAACAACCTAGACGAATAACATGAGAGAAGGTATCATCAGGAACATATTTAAACATGAACATAAACATATTAAACCTCAGCATACTATTTTTGATGTTCAAATATTAAATGTTGAGCCAAAGACTACAGCTAGGAGGGAAAAAATCCTAGAGTGAGCTAACTGTCCAGACTAGTTTGCCTGACTGTCTGAAAAATGCTTGTTATGCTTCAAATACCAGAGGTTTTATGGCAAAGTGCAAAGAAGTGAAGTTCCAACAGTTCGCTCATGACAGTTTAGCTTCTTGACATGTCGCACATATTCTAACAAGATCAGGTAAAAATTAATATAATGATATTATAAGTGACTAAGATGCCTATCCCTTTATAATAAAAAATATTAAATCTGACACAACTTGATTATGTTTATAGAGTTCATATAAAATGAATCCTTTCTTCCTCTTTTTGTTCTAGACACTTTTCTACTTTTTAAAATATTTCCCCTTCACACAGTTTAATTATTTGGTGAGCTCCATCCAATTAAATTCCAAATGACTGTATAGGTATATCATATAATGACAAAAAGCCTTGAGTCTTATATAAAAAGATATTTACACCTTGCTGGGTACTATGAAGGAAGATAATGCAGTAAAACATGGCACGGTTTACCAAAAGCTACTTATAAAAGCATGTTAACCATTCAATAATGTTTTAATGTCTTTTAATCAAACCCATCTCAGTATAAATTCAGTTGTCGTAGAACCAACATATTACATATGCTGTTAAGAAAAAAACTATTAATTGAGATAATACAGCAATTAACCAGCTATGACTTAAATTAGATGAAGCAATATAATATTTCCTTCTGTAAATTAGACAAACGTAGTAAGAAAGAGTCAGCAAGATAAAAACATCCATTTTTCCCAGTAATGATCAGAGCGTCTCAAAACATTTAATCCCAGCACCACAGCCATGTGTGATGTGCAATAGCAACTCATCACAGTCATGGATGAATGTGAGGTGAAACATTTGTGCTCATAACTCCACATAATTTAGTGACTCCTAAAGAAAATAAATAAACCTCATGGTTTACCTTATTGCAAACCAAGCCAAGCCTTAAATATTATGTTAAACATCCTGGAAGGTAAAATTCAATTTTTCAATTCAATTTTATTTGTATAGCGCTTTTAACAATTCTCATTGTCACAAAGCAGCTTTACACAATCAAACGAATTATGGAAGTTTGTATTAAATGTGAATGAATCAAAATGATAAGGTTGCCCCTTAAAACAATCCTATGACATCACTTGATTAAGTTTGTCCAATAAATTTTTCTGTAGAAGGCCAAATTGTTCCATTACAATGTATTCTCTTAACTGACATAAAACATATGAAAAGAATAAAGTTCTTGTGAAACATCTAAGAGTAGCCTGTAGCTACACGAGGCACTGAATATACTGCAGACTATGTTTCCCTGTTCCACATGCTGCTTTACATCACAGACAGAGTATGTAGTCTAAAACATATTTGTTTACCATCACTTTTTTTCAGCAGTAAATGCAAAATCCATTTCACAATACATAAAGGATTCACTTTAGCCTTAACTAAAGTAAATGAAAAAAAAAATAAGCCTACACGTTAAAGGCACAAAAGATGTATTCTTTAAGGTGCCACCCCAGACAGATGGAAAGTTACAAATGATTATTATTTTAATCTGTGCCTGATTATGAACACAGTGATTCAATTCAATACTTGACTGTATATATTTAGTGTTGTGGCTTCTGTAACCCTCTGGACTTGCCTGATAGAGCTTTGTGACTTCCTGCTGCTGTGGACAGTCCCACATAAATCCCCTGAAGGCTGTACTTCCCAACAGTTTATATCTGTTGCACCAGTTACTAAGTGTATAATCTCAAGACTTAAACCTTAAACCTGCCTCTGTAAATATACAGACTATGATGCTCAGACATTACACCTTTTCAACTTCTAAATACAGTTTGTCTTTATAGTACAGATTTGTAGCAGGGTAATTTATTTAATAGTAATTTATTTATAATCCTAGAAAATAATGCAGTCTGGTTTGTCTCAAGGGCTGCTCCTTGTGTCATCACAGAGATTTTTTTTTTCCCTTGGCACTGTGCACATCTAGCTTGCTCATTGAACCATTGGATTAAAATGTTAACCTTATCAGATCTAATGCTGTGCTCTGGGCAAATTCTCCTCACTGTTCCTCAGTGTTCATTAGCCTCTGACAACGGGTAAACTTAACGGGATAAAACTTGATGTTTTCATACAGGAAGATGTTTGCCAAAGTAGTAATAGAAAATTGTCTTGTGAGGATCTTACAATGATTTGCATGCATGCATATTCACCCTTCTAGGAACCTCTGTAGTCCCAACTAGGGACTGCCATTGTATTTATTCCTATTTTTACGACCATGGTAGAACCTCTGGTTAACATTCACACGCCAGCCTAATTTGCATGTCTATGGACTGTGAGAGGAAACCGGAGAACCTGGCAGAAACCAACCAAAAACACAGAGAACATGCAAACAGCACACACCCGGACCCGGGAGGTGCAAGGCGACGGTCCTAACCACTAAGCCACCATGCTGCCATACATACATGTAGTTGGGATAAAGTATGATGAGGACAGTGAGGGGGGTCTCGTGAGACTCAATCTACATTTAGGATTCTGTAAGGCCGTGCTGGAGTGTGCAGAGTTTATCACCCCGATCTTGTCTTTACCTGACCACGTTGGGGTGCTCGAAAGACTCGAGCTGCCTCAGTACTGCCACCTCGCGGATAGTCGATAGCGGCATGCCTTCCTCCTCGGTTTGCACGCGCACCCGTTTCAGCGCCACGAAGCGTCCGTTCTTCAGGTCGCGCGCCTTATACACCTTCCCGTACGCGCCCTCGCCGATTTCAGCCACGGGCTCGTACTGCTGGTTTAGACCTTCTTTGTCCATCATGGTTTTCGCTCTCTCTCTTTATCTCGTTGTCTTTCTGGCACGGGCGTCTTTATGCTGAGATGCAGCCCTACTCCGGGGAATCCCGAAAACGTGCCTGTCGAGGGCTCTTTCACGAAGCCATGCCCGGGAGAGTCAGCGCCGCCGCTGCACGTGCGTTGCCTGTAGAGAGAGACAGAGAGAGAGAGAGAGAGAGCAAGCGCAAAGCCGGGGGAAAGGTAAACATGAAGGAACTGAGCACACGGGCACGAGTCACAACACTCTGATGTCCAGCTCGCTTCACCAATTTCTCCGTTAAGGCAATGCCAACTACAACACCATGCTAAACTCGCCATACAAAACAGTAAACCCCCCCCCCCTTTTTTTTTTTTTTAAGTAAACTGCTCAAAGTTATACATTCTATTTATTTATATACAAAGGTCTGTAATATGCACACAACACACAGTGGCTGTATAATTAAACCATTCAAATGAGAGCATGGAATTGACCTTGTAACACAAACAGCCGTACACAAATAAACAAACATTGGTGATATTATAAATACAGGTAAACCATACAGTAGTGGGAAGTTTGCTGCACAATATATGAAGTTCTGACATGATTTGTAGAGATGCTTGCGCATTCTGTGGCCCCGAAATCCCCGAGCACGTGGCTGCCTACTGATTTCATTGTTCAACGGATCAATAAAAACCTGTAGCCAAACGCGTGTGTTCAATACTTTCAGTTTGTCCGGGTGTCTAGCTGATCATACCACAACGCTGTTAACTTTTATTAAAGGCTCGTCTGCGTACAGTAAGCTGCTAAATGCACTTGAGGATGTGTGCAAAGAAGGCAAATGCAAAAGTCGCAGAACACATGCAAAACTGCACACAAAAAAAAAAGCATTTTGCAATAAAACAATTTTGCTAATTATAGAGTAGGTTACTTACCCCTTTTAGTTTCTCGTAAACGTAAATCACGCTAGAGTTTTTCAATGCCAGATAGAAAGAGCAGGAGCGGTTTTTTTTTTTTTATTTATTCTCTCCCCCCTTCCACATCCCAGAGTGTCCTAGCGAGGCCACACAGGTAGTCGGCGGCTGCAGCGCTTTAACCCCCCATCCTCCCTGCGCCAGCGCCTGCACCACTCCGGCTCACCGATCTCAACTCAGCGACTTGCCTTTTCTTTTTTTGTCCCCACGTTCTCAGTGAGCGTGCAAAGAGAGCTGCTTATTTGCTCAGCTCGGCTAGGCTACCTTCCGTCCGTTTTTCCCCCACTTCGCGCTTTTCCCATCTACGCGGAGAGAGTGTGGTGCGCTGAGCTGCTCGGTGAGCTCGCTCTGCCCGTCGCTTTCCCACGCTGGCCTGAATGTTGCCTCGACCCCCTCCGGAGGAGTTTGACACAGAGCAGGGACGTTTCCGCATTCCTCGGCCGACTACAAAGGCCAGCCGCTCTCTCTCTCGCCTTTTCTCTGCCTGCCCTCCCCTGCTACTTCACCATTCACAGCTCTCTCTCTCTCTCTCTCTGTAATAAACTTGATCAGCGCAGTAGGCTGGGCGGTAGAGAGGCAGAGAGCTGATCTATCAGAACTATCATGAAACCCATTCGGTATAAACCTTGTCACTCTGCTTTGTGATGTTCAGGACTCAAAGTCAGGCGGATCAACGACAAGAAACCAATTGAGTTCCACTTCTTGAAATACTATTATTATTATTATTATTATTATTATTGTTGTTGTTGTTGTTGTTATAAGTGTGTGTGTGTGTTTGTTTAGAACTTCTTGAAATATGTTCTTCTTGAAATAATAACATTATTTAGTAATAATAACATTAACATTAGGAGTAATAATGCAATCCAATCATGCCGATCCAATCATGAGTCAGTTTGAGAAGAAAAGAATCCATGACACCTTCCCACTGTATAGAGTTTGGCTTGAATTTGCACATTAGTTAAAACAGAAGTCTGAAGGGTTTTTTTTTTGGACTATTAGACGCATGTGATAATGAAAGAACATCTGAAACCTAACTGACACTAGTTTAAGTGGTTCAGATGCAATTAATTGTGATTGTCATTTTTTCCTGAGGGTATGCAATTATTTGCATTCACATTTAAGTCAAAATTACACCAGTGTTTCCCTGCTGACTGAATTTGGATTTATGCTAAAGACTCATTTTTTACCTGCAAAAAAAAAAACAACCAAAAAAAACCAGAGGATTAACATGCAATTATTGTAAAAGAAATACATAAACAAATAGATAAAATAAATGAAATGAAAATAAATAGGCCTAAATAAAAATACTAAAAACTTAGAATGCGTATAGTAGTATAACTGGGTTTATATTTCATCAATTAATAACTATTATCCACCCATGTTAATGTCAACACGTATTAAATACCCACAGAAACTGAATGGTTAATTATTTCAGTCAGCAGAGTGCAGAGTAAGGGTATTTTCTTACCCCATCCCTAACCTCCCTCTAACCAGTTCAAAATTCTCTATTTGCATCACAAAGCACACTTTTCACACAATGCCTTTTGAACTGATAACTGTAAACGGCTTGTTTTACATTTATGTATCACCTTTTGTTCGCTTTCAATGAACTCTGAGAGCCATTGCCCCACTTGAATACATTAGCATGCCTACTCTTGACATGGAACAGCAAACAAATTAAACTGGTTGTGTGTATGGTATGCAGACCCATTTATCATACATAAATCAACAGTAAAAAGACACATTTAAATGATATATGTGATGTGTCAAAAAGCAAAATAGAAGCAATTAAATATGTACCCCAGAGACACTGGTGCACACAATAAGAACTGATGAACTGAGACAGTGATGAATATACAGTAGGATACAAGAATTATATTAAATGATGCAGTGATTATATTATATTATATTATATTATATTATATTATATTATATTATATTATATTATATTATATTATATTATAT
>JAOVVB010000030.1:7460822-7481970 GCA_028570985.1 Heterobranchus longifilis
ATTATATTATATTATATTATATTATATTATATTATATTATATTATATTATATTATATTATATTATATTATATTATCACAACAAAAGCAGAAACCTGCCAAGTTAAACAGGTCTTTTAACTTTAAATAGATACAGTAATTTATTATTTACATATACTTGTAATACTGTAGAATGTTTCATATTTAAAACTCACTAAAAAGAAAATGCGCTTCTGCCTAACCCACTGTTAAGAACGGCTTTAAAATTTCTGAGGCATACTGAGGTCTTTGGCAGTTAATGATAACGTGAAGACTAAACAGTCTGTGCCATTCTGATGGCCAATGCAGTGATAAAGCAGTGTTTTGTTTTCCCTTGTTACTTTGTGGTTGGTGTGACATTAAACAACGAATTGGTTCTAGCAATAATATATATCCTCTAAGCCACCACAGTGGCACCATGATTTATTTATAATGCAAAAATAAATATTATTTCATAATTATACATATTGGACAAAGGATAAGTGTTTTTCTTATTAATATGCAGCAAGTGTTTTTATTTCAATAACAACTAAAGTGAAAATAAGACTAAGTGAAATTATTTTATTAAGTGACAAAGTTACTTGAGAAGCAAAAGCCACAGATGGATCTTTCACTGTCCATGTAAAAGAAACTCTCCTTAGCCCTGTATGTAAAGCAGGTGTCATTCAGTCAGATTGTCTTTCAACTCCAGACACTTCAAACCAGAGCTCCACTCTACAGCACAGACACCTCTAAGATCGCCTTTCCTAAATCAGACCTCCCCTCTGCTTAGAAAGGGAGCAGGTGTGAAAGGGATGCTAATGGCCTTATGTTACCAACAACATTTAGGTGGGGTGTGTCTCAGCTACTTACAGTGCATTTGTAATGTGTGAGAGCAATCAGGGTTTTTTTTAAGTTTTGGGGGAAGGGGGGAGCTGACATCCTTATACTGTTTTTATAGTGCTCTTTAGTAAAACCTTTGTGGTTAAGCATTGGAAATATTGAATTCATTATGTGTCAACAAATGTCCATAATCTTAAATAGCAAAAATGTTCGAAGTTTGTTAAGAAAAAGCCCAAAGCCTTTTGAATGTTGTTTTATTGAGGCTTTTAATGGCATTTTATATCAAAGTATGGATAGCCAGCTGTTTTGCATTATAATAGTTCGATCTTGATCTTAGGTAACTGCTAGCAATATACTAGCAGTCGTGTTCTGTTGCAAACCTGACCATAATTTAACACCATTCCATTTTTCATTCATTTTTCATTCGGACTCACAATCATTCATTCATTTTAAAGTAACTTCTTTATCCTGGTTAGGATTGTGGTGGATCCAGAGTCTATAATAGGAACAATGGGTTATTGGCAGGGACATACAATGAATGGGCCCACAGTCTACCACAAGGCACAATGTACACACATATTAACATACTCATTCCGACTTAGGTCGATTTATTGCAGGAAATCCCTGCAGAGTTTAGTATAAACTGGAGAAGCCTGAGGAAACCCACTCAGACATACAGAGAGCCTATAAAAATCCAAGCAGGTAATAATCCTAGCTCATGATCAAAGCTGGCAAGCTACCTTCTGCACCACCATGTCACCTGCTGAATGAACTAAGTACATGCTGTTTCCAGTATTTCATTACAATATACATGCAATATCATAGGAGTACCAGGTGTAATATGTGAAAATATTGGTAGAGTAGGACATTAAAGGCAAATCATGCTCACTATCCAGAACAGGCAAATCAGAAGCCAAAATTAGCGCAGAACTAGGAACGAGAACTATGATGAGGAACAAGGTAACCAGTGAACTAAGGAGACTAGGAAAACCAACAAACTGTAGCTATAATACATGCAACTGATAAAAAAAGTCCCTGCACTCAATGCAAAGAGACTTACTGAGATCATTAATACATGAATGAATGAACTTATTTGCATGTTTTTATACATATATTCTGTTCAAAGTGCCTTATAATGGGATGATTGTTGTGTCCTTATCTAGCTATGGCCTAATGTTTTCTCTTGCTTTTATACTTTTGTTCAGTTCCCCTTTTTTTTTGTTTCCTTTAAGAAACCAGAAATAAAGGGGAGATTAGAAAACCTTCTAACAGTTGTACACAAATCCAGCTCTTGCTCTCGGCCCCTGAGCCTTTTGCAGTATTAGATTCGGAAACAGAGCTCACCTCAGCCACAGCTCTTTCCACAGAGGCTCCCTATCTCTCGTGTCAAGCTCAGGTCCAACGTTTTACTCATGCTAGTTTGTTCAGTGTTAGTTTCTAGCCTTCAGGACACGATTTACATCTAGTCTCGCTCTTTAAACATAACTCTGTTCCCAAAACATTCAAGCACCAAGGTCTGATTGGTTACTCCATATAAACCATCAAGGACTAGATAGGAATAATTAAAAACCAGTGAAGTGAGTAAGGTACACTCCTTACTGTATGCATGTTTTGGCTTTGGAAAGATCAGACAAACCAATATATATTGGTGATTTATTAGTGTACATTGATCACCAAAGTTTACGCCAGACAACAACTGATTTATATTATAAATAAATTTAAGAATTGCTTCAGTGTGATGTTTGGCAAGGTGTCATCAATGTTCTTAGGGTATCTCAGTGGTGGTTGCAATAACAGAGCCACTTAAAAGCCTGTGTCAAAAAGAAGATCATGCTGAAACATGATCATGACCTCTGCAACCCTGTTCATGGTGTACGCTTTGTCTTGCACATTTCACTGTTTTCCCTGCTTTAACAGAACCAGTTGTAATTGGATGGTTTTTAAATTGGGTGAATCGTGGCAGCAAGGAAAGCACTAAAATGTTCACGAGAGGGGCTACTCAAGGAACAGTGTTGTAAACTGTTCCTAGGACCATATAGTATTAGGACAAGTGGGACCATATAGTATTAGTATAACAGTGAAACAAGAAGATAGAGTCTTAAGAGGGGTGAACTGAACACATATCCTTGAGGTATCCCAGTCATCATATGGGGTGAGTTGAACTCCCTATCATAATAATCAGTGCCTTCTTGAATGATTATCCGAAGACCCTATGACAGGGGTCGGCAACCTTAAACACAAAAAGAGTAATTTGGACCCATTTCTGAAATCTAAAATGAAGATAACACTGCATATATCTATTTTTTTTTTTACCTTTATGCTATATATAAAATATAGTGTTGCATTTATGAAATCAATAAACTGGTACTAAGAAAGCATAGTTCAATTTTTTCATGCAATAAAAACATTTTCTACCCTCCGAAAAAAAGACGCTGAGTTGAAGGTTACTTTCAAATAAAATTCTCAATGTCTACTTAAGGCCTCCTCTTATTTATGAAATAAAACTCCAAACTTAAATTATCCACCTGCAGCAAACCAAAAATGCGGTCTGCTTCTGTGTGCTGTCATCCTTTCATCGCGTGTACAAAGTACTTCAGCGTGCAGTCAGCTGTCTACCTAAATAAAAAAGGACTATTTATATAAATCATGTGCTGGCGGGTGAGCAACAAAAAATGAAACATGTCTTTTTCTTTTTTTATGTTACAAGATCACCATAATCTTTGAATTTAGAATTACATTTAAAAAAAGACAAATGAACTCAAATAAAATACATTTAAAATATGGGGTCCCGACCCCTGTCCTAAGAGGTAGAAAATAAACCAACAGAGCACAACATATGTGATATTAAAGTACAGTTAGAAGAATATGAGTGCTAATTAGATATTTAGCAGTATATAAACTGAGGACATGGCAGCAGCTCTTGAAAATTGGGTGGGTGTAACTGCAATCTAAGCAGAGAGGCCTCTTGAGGCCAGGTGAGAATAAACAAGAACTGTGGTTGAAGTCAGTGCATTCAAGCGTCTTTGGTAAGATAAGGGAGGAAAAGGATATGATAGAAGTATTGGATTTTTTGGCGATGAGGTTAGAATAAGATTGGATGCAGTGGGGATTTTTCCTGGGATGAGTGATGGATTGACGATCAGTGAGAATGCAGAGATGAACATGTCTGGGTCTGTTTAAACTTACACTCAGGATCCTGACCTAGTTCCTATTTCATGTTTTCTCTGTGGACAAGGCACCGTTTACCTCATGGTTTTCCCCATCCAAGTTTGATCCGTACTAATCGATGTGTGAAACAGTGTCTAGGTTTTTTATTTATTTTTAAACATATTTTTCCCCTCCTGTTATGTTAAGTTTGCATAGTGAGATTTTGTTTATGATTATCAATTCTGTGCTTGTAATTTTGTAGGATATTTACAAATTACAATCATACACAATGTATTCTGAGAAATCATTAAATAACCTATTCTTTTCCCTAAACTGATTGGCTTAGTCAACAGTCTTCTTAGAAACAGCTGGGCAAGGGTGTTCAAATATATATATATTCCAGTAATACAGCAACTGCCACTTGAGAGTAAATGTTGTCAGAAGGAAACAGAGTATTAAATCTAAATGCTGGCGCACAGTGAAGAACACAGATCCTGCTCATTTAAAACATCTGCCCCGAGCATCACAACTGAGTCAGTGCATCATCCTAGAGACAACGTTAGGTTGTTTTCTCTGCTGGCTTGATTTTTCTTTCTCTCTCTCTCTTTTTTAAACCCAAGTCCAGGTCAAGCAGCTAGTAAATCCGTCCCCACAACAGGCCCCTTAAGACAAGACTCTTTCTGTTGGCCATTTCCATGGAAACCAAGCAACTAACTTGAGGAGGGACATAAAAACCTGCTCTGTGGAGAAAGGAGGAACACCTGCCACCTCTACAAATGGACGCTCAGAGACACACTGTGCATTTACACATCACACAAAACACACTTTCACAGGCTCCCATGGAAATCGTCACATCTGTTCTAGCTTACATTAATGACCATTTATTAGTGATTTGTTATTCTGTTTATATTTGCACTGTGGTGATGCCATGATGCAAGTGCTGAAAGAACAGATGTCTTAGCACTCACTGCCCATCACTGCGGAACAAACAGATGAGGTTACCACTGACTATTTATAAACACATTCATAATTAGTCATCGTGCTTCTTGGTACATATCTCTGTTCAGAATCGAAATAGGAACTAATGAATTGATGCAAATGTGGCATTTAATATAGATAATTCTCTTCACTCTCCCTATAATACTATCCATACATGTTCAGCGAGTGTCAGCAAAGGGTCAGCCCATGAATGACTGCAAGCAGAGGGTTCTGGAAAGTACCGGGTGCTCACGTGCTCTGTTCATTAACAGCATTAATGATTAACTGAGGTACCATTGTCTTAGCCCAACTGTCTACTGTTTATCCAGGTCTGAGCTGTTCATGGTCTACGTCTTCCATGGATCACCTTTTTTTGTGTTGAAACTTACAGATGTGAAAAACGAAAGCATGATTTGTAGTGTCACTTCGTATAAGGTCCGTTTAATAATGCAGCATAATTTCCGAAACTGTATTTGCTGACCAGTTTTAACAGTTGCATCAGGTTTTAGATCTACAGTTTATATCTCCTGGGCAACAGGACCGCTAGTGTGTATAAGGAAGTGGTTAAAAGGACATTATCATGATGGTGAAGGTAATGTCGTTTTTTGCCATCGAAGTATTTGCTGCATAGTAATCGATTTCATTATGCCTTATTTTGGTTCACATGTAATGTCACACTTTCATTGACCATAGTGTGAAACTACATGAGCTTAATGTCATTCGACTACATTTCCTGTATATTGTAGCCACACATCTATAAAAATATCCTGCTTTATATTAATCTCAAAAAGAACAAAGGGGCATGTTTATCTTTACAAGACAAAGTACTTTGAAGTTTTGTCACTTTCACTTTGGATCTGGTTTTTGATTTGCCAGGCTTAAAGAAGCTATTTCACATCCATCTGGAAATTATTACATAGCAGGAGGTCTTGGTTAAGCTTTCTCTTCCTCTTTACATGTAAAACCCATACTGTAGGGTCTGATTGCTCTAGCAAGAACTGTATTAATCAAAAACTCCACTCCAGTTATTATTGAATGATACATTATTCAAACCAGATTTCTTTTTGCTTGTTTTAGAAATCCTTGTATAAACCAGCAATTTGTCAATATCTCCAGTCCATATGCATTTGGCTGGAATAAAGATATTGAACATTTATTTAATTAGAATTGCAGTTTCCCTAATTTATTGTCACTGATAACTAAATGATTATCAGTAATGTCTCAGGTTAATGAAGACCTTTATCTTGTTCCTGCCAGTGGACGTTGATCACAGAAAGGATCCCACAGGATGTCCAGTGTATTACTAGGAGAGAGAGCAAATTCCTGTTCAAAAACATTTTCTTCTGTGGTCAGAAAAAAAAAATGAAGCTAATTATTTAAGGTTGTTTCTTAACTGAGGTTAAAAGCAACAGACAGAATGAAGAAGTGAAAATAATCAGCTAAACTTTTTACATGTTAGAGTTACTTAAATGGAGTAGGTTTGCTTTGAAGAAAATATCAATAAAAGTGGTGCATTTTATTCTTCTCTAAAGTACGCAAGAATGTAATTTCTCCTGGGTGCCAACAGATAATGCATACAACTGTCCAGACATTCCTGACATATTTAGACCCAAGATAAATGCAATTGCAAATACATTTACCTACGTTTTGAAATTTGCTTTGAAATAAGCTATAAATTCTACCTACGTAGATTCTGGAATAGCTCCCCATATTTAAAAAAAAAAAATAGTATTTGATGCCTCATATGCTTTATTGCATAGGCTAAAAAAAACACTTAAACATCCATCAAATTGTGTCTTTAAAACTTTTTTTCAAAGACAACAATGAAGAGCTGTACAGTCAAATTAAGCAATTTAAATTCGAATTTAAACAAAGAATGTTAAAAATGCTTTCTGAGAATATTGAATAGTAGATTGAAACTGGTTCAGATCGAGTAACATAATAGCTTGTTTAATATATTATTTAAAATTAATTAATTAATTAAGCCTTATAGTTTTAATATACTGTAATCAGAAATAAGAGTGATTGAATTGAATATCATAACCATAAATTGACAAATATCAAATATCAAAAATAAACTAGTTATACCGTAGGCAGGGTATGCCGTTACGTCTACAATAAATGAATAAGTATAGTTTCTCTCCAAGTGAACATTAATAGCACTTGTAGTAATCTATTCTTATACTTTTTCCCCAATTTAAAAACAACATAGTGTTCAATTCAATTCAAGTTACATTTCTTTTAAATATTTCTGTGTCGATATTGAAATCTCTTGTGTCTTTTCAGTACTTCTTTCACTACTGTTTTCTTATGTATTGTATGTACTGTGTGTGTGTGTGTGTGTGTGTGTGTGTGTGTGTGTGTGTGTACTTGAATTTTCTTGCCTAATACTTGGTGGCAGAGTGGCAGACTGCATATTTTGGGCAAGAAACATCTACTGTAAATGACATCAGCTGGGTTTTAACATGGCCTTTCTGTAGACATGTGAGGGGACCCACAACACAGAATCTGTGTAGGCGTGTGTTTAATTCGAGTGCACCCCAGCTTAGAGAAATGGCTTGGTTAAATGATTTACTACACCTCCAGCAGGGGAGCACAGTTCATCAGCCAAACACCTCACGCTAAACAAAAACTGTTCTACCTTGAAAAATCCACCCAAAAATAATGTTGCTTTGTACACGCTGGTGCATCGGAATTATGGTACATGGGTCTGCATCTAGTACAAACAGTTCATTGTAAAAATTGTTAATTACTATTATTACGTGAAGTGTTACTGCATGTCTCTTGTCATTCACAACATGCAGAGACATATGCTGCACCTACAAAGAAAGGTTACCATTGAACTCTAGTGCAACTTTTTCTTTTTCTTTTGTTATTCTTTTGTAACATGGTTTTGCATCTACCTGTAGAATTCAGCTTCGTTTGGTTGAATCAAATAGTTCAGTTTTCCTAAATAATCCTGTTATAGTGTGATGTACGTTAGGTTCATGGAGGGTGGGAGGATTGTGGCTCGTGCGAGTTCCTCTCAACAGGAATGATACTGAGAGCTGTATAAAACTGACATCATACATCGTCTCAGCATGGTACTTTACATGTCCCAAAGAAAGCCCCCTGCAAAAGCCCCTTACCAGAACCGTGCTGCAGATTGACACCATGAATTAGTTCAGAGTGAGGCTGTACGTATATTTGGAAGCTTTCAGCGTGAGCTGGAAGAAGCAGACACAACGACATTGACTAGAACCCACATGTAGACACACATATGTTAACGTTCAGTAAGTGAGACTTAGGCAGCTGTGTGGGAGGGAGAATGGAGCTAGACGCCTTAGCAGGATTCGGCATCCTTGATTTCCTGTCACTGGCAGCGTCACATGCCAAGTGCGTGGGCGAGATAGCTCAGTGAAAATGAAAGGCGTTAAAGGGGTGAGGCTGCAGTGTAGACACCCTAACGCACATAAAGTCACAAACATGCACACCACACACACACACATACACACACAAAGTCCTGCTTTGACTGTCCTAGTGGCAAAGAATGCTGATGCATTTTCACCCCCAGCCATGCAAGTCTCTAGGACAGACTCCTGCAAGTTAAATGTGCCGTCTGCAGATTACTACATGCAACACGCAGCATTGCAAATCAGAGAATTCACCCTTAATAGTGTCTTTCTTATACACGCACACATACACCATTTCTCTAACCACATGTGGGATTTCCTAATCAGACACATCTCTGGTAACTCTAATCAAGCACATCACATAACAGAGAATATCCTCCTGACACGCAACAGGCAGTAACCATGACCGAATGTTAACTTCTCCTGTATGTTAAGCAGACAGATAAAATCTCCAGGAATTAAGTCAAGTGCCAATACCGCACAAATACACATACATTTCGCCTGGGTTTTTCCAATAGCCCAATTTTTTAGGACTAAAAAGAAATACCACTGATCTACAGTGCTAAGTCCTGGGTTCAACTTTTTCAGGCTTATCTGCATCTTTATGGCTCATGATATGCAACCGGTATGCCAGAGGGTCATTAAGCCAAAGCCGGTCCAACAAACAGGTAGATTGTTTACACCTGTCAGGAAATATGACTTCCTGACATGTCTTATCCTGCACAAACTTCTCCTTTTTCAATTCTCGTTCAAAATATCAACTATCACGTCTGTGCCGTGCCTTAAAACCTACCAATCTTTTTTTTTTTTTTTAGAGATTGATGTAAATAATGCTACTATACATATATACTACAGATACTGTACATCAACACCTTTTTTCAGACCGAGTATAAATGCATGCTTTTTTTAATATACTTGTAGATACATGTAGATAAGCTTTATCTAGCATTAAGCAATCATGGAACATTTTAGTTAAGCTCTGTTTATGTCTGCTATGGTGTTTAATCAACGTTTTTTAATATAGACAGCAAAGGTAACTGATCTGAGCATGCAGAGCAGTTCGTACTGTATCGGCATGTGTAGTCATTAAGGTGTGGTGTAGACCCTGGCAAAACAATGCATGCATGCCTCAGTGCTTAGTGCAGTGCTTACACAACCAAAGTGATCTTAGAGTATGTGTACCAGTTTCTCTGCATGTTCACTAATTTTTTTAAACTTAAATACCATTTTATTCCTATGTACTTGCAAGTATCAGTGGTCCTGGCCATTTAACATAGGGGCAAAATGTTGCGATTCCCCTATGTTAAATGGCCAGGACCACTGATACTTGCACTTTGCGTACAGTATGAGGCTGCATTACCACATCTTTTTACCAGGTCTGCTTTGTTTGACTGTGAAATACTGATATTTCCAGATCTCTGTCACTTTGTATGTTTTTATTACTGCGGTGTGTACACTAGGCTTATGCCACAAAGTATCACATGGTATCAGATGTTAAAATTTGGGTGTTAAGTTTAAAGACAATTAAAATGATATGGGAACGATACCTAGTATCAGTACAGGTATGGATGTGTCCTTAATATGTACGAGATCTTGCCTTATGTTAAGCTTATTTATTCTAATAAACTCTTACTATAGGAATCCCGAGAACTTAGATTAAAGATAATCTAAGTCTGGTGTGTGTGTGGAGGGGAAACCTTTGTTTTTTTTTTTAATTTATTCTTTTTGGTCTAAAGTAGTTTATGAAGTCGGCAGCATGGCAGAATAGCACTGTTGCCTTGCACCTCCACGGTCTGGGTTCAATTCCCACCTCTGTGTGCATGGAGTTTGCATTTTCTCCCCGTGCTTGGTGGGTACTCCGGTTTCCTCGCACAGTCCAAAGTCATACAGTTTAGGCTAATTGGCGTTCCCAAATTGCCCATAGTGTCAGAATGAGTGTTTGAGTGTGTGTGTTCCCTGTGATGGATTGGCACCCTGTCCAGGGTGTACCCCACCTTGTGCCCTAAGTCTCCTGGCCTACTGTAGGCTCCAGGCCCCCTGCAACCATGTATACAGGATAAAATGAAGTGGTTGATGAGTGAGTGAGTGAGTGAGTGAGTGAGTAGTTTTTGAAAATAATGTAACTGGGCACCATACAAACAGTCAAGGTATCCTTTTTGTTTGTTTGTTTCTGCAGTGCTGTTTAGCGCATCAAGTGACGGGTTGATGTGCTACTGTTTCTACATATAGCAGCGGTGGTTTTTATAGGGCAGAGTTGCTAGCCCGATGCCCAACCCTCTAACATTCTCCTCTGGGCTTTGGGACTAGTAACATCAGAGACATTTTGTATGGGCCTTGACCAAGGGTTCAACTGTGGCAACCCGGTGGTGCCAGGGCTCAAACCCCTCACCCTCCAATCAGCAACCCAGAACCTCAACCTCCTGAGCCAGTACTACCCCATTTAGGTTCCTTTAATATTCATTAATAATCTTCATTTCATATACAATGTTTAAATACACTGAGGTAGCAGATAGACCTTGGCTCATAAAAGCAATAATATATTATAATTTTAATAATAATAATAATTACCATTCTTGCAATGCTCAATAAAATCAAATCGAATATACACCAACATTTTCTGCTTTGATTTTTATACTTCACTTATAATTCACATATCTAATAGCTTTATGATCAAATGTTAATGCGGAGGAAATGGCTGATGCAAGCCACTTACTGCAAGTCTTAATATGAAAATATGAAAGAAAAATCCCACATGAGTGGGGAAAGTTTTTGCATGCTTTCATAGTCGTTCAACATGACTGTTAAGAAAGCTTCAGCTAGTTCAGAATGAGAGATTTCTCCAGTCTTATTCATGCAACTCTAACCAGTTCCTCTACTGCCCCTCTAGCCAAACCCTATGTAGAACCCTGCAGCAATGTGTTTACCAATCAGAATAGGATTATTTGATGACTTTTTAAAGGGGCAGGAAATCAATCTTAACCTCCTAAACTCTGGAATAGTGTTCTAGAGACAGAAATATTTATAGCTTTTGTTGTTGTTGTTGATGATGATTATGATAATGTTGTTGCAGCAGGTAGGATTGCCACTTCACAAATCCAGGGTGAATTCCTGAACTCAAGTTTCCATCCTCTTGGGTTTCCTCCATGTGCCCTGGTTGCTCACTTACCCTGCAAAACATGCTGGTAGCTGAATTCGCTACATTCCCACTGAGTGTGAATGTATGTGTGTTTTGTGCATTATACCGTGCAGTGGATTGATGACATATGCAAGGTGTGTTCCTGCCTCACATACAGTGTTTCTGGATTGGCTGCAGCTCTACCATGACTGGGATAAAGCAGTTACTAAATGAATGATAAATGAATGAATATTTTTATCATCATCATCATCATCATCATCATGGTGGCAAAACAGGTAATGTTGTTACTTACATATCTCCTTTCCAGGATACTATAGATGTAATTTGCTTTGCACTTTACTTCTACCCCATAAATGATAATTTCTACTTCTTGTTAATTATAGTGATTTTAATTGAAAATATTTTAACATGTACCCAAATTTACCAGACTTTTAAAATAACTTTTTAAATTCATGAACAAATTCTAATCTGCATTTAATTAATTTGAGCTTGATGTGACACCTTAATTTGCATATAGGCTATTTCTTCATCTTCCATACCGCTTATCCTGTGTACAGGGTCATGGAGGCTGGAGCCTATCCCAGGAGACTTAGGGCACAAGACAAGGTACACCCACGACACACACACACACACACACACACGCACACACACTGCTGGCAATTTATTTAGCCCAATCTGCATGTCTTTGAACTGTGGGAGAAAACCAGTGTACCTGGAGGAAACCCACCAAGCACAGGAAAACATGCAAACTCTACATACACAGACCCCAGACAGGAATTAAATCCTAGACCGTTGAGGTGCAAGATCACACTGCTAACCACTACGCCACCATGCCAGCATGCCACCATGCCACCTCATATAGACTACTAATAAAGAAAAACAATAGAAGGTAAAATCTGGTTTTCAAGAAAAAAAGAGTGGAAAAAGAACCTTATAGAGAGTCTTGTAGATAAAACCAAAATGATTAGAGATGACGGACACCACCAATGGTATAAATACATTGCAACATAGGCCATTTGATAAAAAAATTAATATGTTAATATTCACCTTAACTTGTTTAAAGTTGAAAAGTCAATATACTGTAATCACTGAAAGTACAGTATGTACTTCCTAGTGCTTATGTATTTACACACAATTTCATCTGAATTTGCCCTTATTAATATGAACAAAAACTCTTGAGAATAAATGAGTAAATGTCTGAGTGTATGATAATGCGTCTGCAAACTTTAGGTACTTCCTTTTCTAATATGGTGAGTCAACATGCATTATGTTTAAAGTGTATATACAGCGCTGGAAATATATTTAATTACAAAAATAGAATAGAATGTCAGAATATTTATTTCCCATGTCTTATCTCTAATTTATTCATGGTCAATTCTCACACATCATGTAGCTCTACCACAAGTCAGCTACCACCCAGGGAGGCTGAAGGCTATCTGATGCAGCAAACCACATCTTTTCCAACTGCTGCTCATGCAACCGTGGGTGTGGTGTAACACACTCAGAGGAAAGTGCTATCCAGCCTTTGCAAGCATGACCTCACAGATTCCCTTGATTTGCTAGTGTCTTTGTTATTGATGGGAGAGAGTGCATATGACACCCCTTCCTCCATGAGAGTATGGCCAGTTTTGCTCTCTTGTGCTTCCATGGCATGGCTGTGGCAACATCAGGATTAAAATTCACAAGCTTCAGGTGATAGGGAGAACACTTTTATATTGCACCACTCAGGAACCCCCCATCTGTAATCCTTTACCTTTCTTCCTACAGCTACAGAATGAAGGGATAGAACTAGGTTTAGAGCTACAGGATGATGGGTTAGAGGAGTTACACTACAGGAGGAAGAGTTAGCTAAAGGATGAAGAGTTAGAGCTACGGAAGGAAGATATCGAGCATGCAGGAGGAAGAGTTTGAGCGATATGACGAAGAGTTTGAGCTACAGGAGGAAGAGTTTGAGCTACAAGAAGAAGAGCTAGAGCTGAAGAAGGAAGTGATAGATTTAGAGAAGGAAGTAATAGAGCTACAGGAGGAACACCACCCTAGTGGTAGTGATTCATTTTACAGCAATTATTTGTAATGAACAGTGTTCTAAATATATGCAAATGAAGATATGATAAGCAAAGATACACACTTGCTTGAGGAAATGTCACAGCCAGAATTTATGGATCTTGCTGAAAAGTCTGGAATTTATATCTCTGGGGGTTTCCCCAGTGTTTTGCAGTGTTTTACTAGTATAGTAGAAGGGTGGGATTAATCAATAAATAAAAATAATGAGACCATTTTTGGTTTTGCCCATGTCTACTTACAGATGCACAGTGCATTCAGCATTCAGGTGTTTGTTAGCACAATGCCAAGAGGAAATAACATAATCTAATGGTCTTAGAGAAGCAATTATTGCTACACATTAATCTGGAAAGGGTTTAAAACCATTTCCAGTCAATGTGCAATTTGGAGATCTACACTGAGGAAGATTATTGAGTGGAAAGCAATCAACACAGTTGCCAATCTTCCCAGGGGTGGACGTCCGAGCATATTCACCCCAAGGTCAGGCTGACATCTCAGACCCCACAGGCCTCACTGAGCATGTTAAAATGTTAAAGTCCATGACAGCACAATTAGAAGAAGACTGACTAGTGTAGACTGACAAGTACAGTCTGTTTGTAAGGGTTGCCAGGAGACAGCCTCTTCTCACTAAAGAGAACACAGAAGCATGAATGAGGTTTGAAAACCTACATCTGAGCAAACCACAAGATGCCCGGAACAATGTCACATGGACAAATGACACCAAAGTGGAGTTGTTTGGACTTAATGCCCAGCACCACGTTTGGCAAAAACCAAACAGCATTTCAAAAGAAACACCTTATATCCACTGTCAAGCACAGCTGTGCAGGTGAGATGATTTGGGCTTGTTTTGCAGCCACTTGACCCGGGCACATGCAGTCATTGAGTTGACTATGAACTCTTCTGTATTCCAAAGTATTCTAACTGTCCAACAGGTAAACCTTGCTCAAAATTGTGTCATGCAAAAGGACAATGATCTAAAACACACCAGTAAATCTACATCTGAATGGCTTAAAAATAAAAGAATAAAGGTTTTGGAATGGCCTAGTCATGGAAAGTCCAGACTCCAACCCAACTGAAATGCTGGGGTGAGACCTTAACAGGGCTGTGCATAAGCAAATGCCCAAAAACCTCAATGAACTGAAGTGATGTGGGCCAAAATTCCTACACAACGATGTAAGAGACTGATAAAGTTATACAGGAAACAATTACTTTAAGTTATTGCTAAAGGTATTGAATCATGGGGGCACTTTTTTGGCTTCATTTTTGTTCAATAATAGGATCAGAAACACGAAACCAGAAACAGGATAAAAACTGGAATAACAAAATATGAATTTGGTAATGACTGTTAACAGAGACAGGAAGAGTGTATACTTTGTACACTACTTTGTAGTGAGTTTTATTATCCTTTCTCATACTGAGGAGAGAGGAAGAGAGAGAGAGAGAGATTAAGTTCAGGTGTTCACAATCAGTAATCACATGGATTGGAAGAGGTGTACTGGGAGTTGGAACCATATTTGTAGGCCACAACGTCCTCTAAAAAATGTAGTTAGGTGCCAAGTCTGGCCTCCTCCCGCTCCCAAGGTACATTTTTTTTTTTCTGGGCTTCCTCCTAGGCTTTGGCCCTGGGCAGTTGGGTCTCAAGCATGGTGTGCTTGGCCAAATTGGGTCAAGTATGTTTGCACTTATGTCCAGTACGTCTACATTGCTTCGTAGTTACCACCTTTCCATGTTGTTGGGGTTCCACGGAAAGAGTGGTGACCGGTACACTATCACATACTGAAAGGGGGTAAGCTGGGTTCTTGAGTGCCTAAGTGAACTTTGGGCATATTTAGTCCAGAAAAAGAACTGGGCCCAAGCCTATTGCTTGTGTGTACAGATTGACCTTAGAAATCACTGCATCTCTTGAGTCGCTCTTTTGACCTGACTATTTGCTTGCAGGTGATAACCCAGTCATTCATGATGTCCTCTGAAGTGCCAAAGTCTTTACATTCAAGTTGAAAAACGAGTGCTGCTGTTTGAAATGCAGTAGCTATTCCAGGCAGTGGAAGTCATTCAGTGTCTTGGAAAATCTGTCGACAGTAATCATGATGGTGGTTTTGTTCTGAAATAAAGGAAGGTCTATAATAAAGTCAATAAGTATGTGTGACCAGGGGTGTTGTGGTGTGGGAAGCATATGTTTACCAGCAACCAGGTTTTAGATTTCCGGGTACTTTCTGGAAGGTGGAACAAGATGAAACAAACTTGTTGATGTCACAGATCACGTTGGACCATCAGAACTTTTCTTGGAAAACTGTGTTTGCCAGGGTGCCCAATGTGTTCTGTGTGTGCCAGGGTGCCCAGTGGCTGTAGAACTGTGGGCCCATATGATTAGTTAGTTTCTGAGGTGGGGTGGTTCAAACATTCTCCCCTTTGGAACATTGTTTGGGTTTTCTTGCCGCAGGGGTATTGGAAAGATCTTGTCCAGGTCACAAGAAATTGCTAGAGATACTATTTATGATTCTGGCCGTATTTTTTCTTAAGAGGGTTCCTTGTATGACACTGGATGTAAATGAGTCAGATTTGGCATTCTTTGTTTTTAAGCAAAAAGAAATAGTGATGTTAAAATGTAGCAAGTAGAGGGCCCCCTAGATTTGGCACAAGTTTAGTCATTTATCTTTTATATACTCAATATCCTTGTGGTCAGTGTATATTATGAAGGGGTGAAACACTCTCACCAGCCAGTGCTGCCATTCTTCCAATGCAAGCTTGACTGTGAGCAACTTCCTAAATTGTAGTTTTACTACAATTTCATAAATTGTAGTTGCACTCTGTTGGAATTAGTTTAAGGAAGCAAAATACTGTACTACTGATTGAAGCCCATGGTTTTTCTTAAAACCTTTGAGACAGTATAGTCCCCATTCCATTTTCTGAGGAATCAAGCTCCATGATAAAGGGCCAGAGGGTTCAGCATGTTTGAGGAAGGAAATTGAAGTGAAAACTTGCTTGAGCTTCCCAACCCATTGGGAGATCTTAATAAATAACAAAAATTTGACTGTGACTTGATTTAAGTTGTAATAGTCAATGGAGAGTCTAAGCCCACCAGCTTCCTTCTCTAGAAAGAAGAATCTTGTGGATGCTGGCAATTTTGAGAGACATATACTTTTGTTTAAGGGCTTCTGCAAAATACAGTATTCTTCTATGGCTTGGGTTTCTTCTGTGGCATATACTTGATTACCTGGTGGGGTAACACCAATTAGTAGCTCAGTAACACAGACACAGTTATAAGGTCTGAATTTATTATCCTGGAATTCTTTATATTCAGTGGAAATCCACTAGGACCTGGAATTCAGGGTTTCAATAGTCGTAGACACCACTGTGATGGTGGAGACAAAAGATGGCTTGGTAGTATGCTGATCACCGTTCATTTTCTCCATTCTTCCCAGAGGTAGGTCCTGACCTTCGTGAGGCTTTATGCAAAACCCTGCAAAGGGGCCCTCTTACCTGGTTTCTAAATCATTTGCCATTGCCACACAGACAAACCTGACACTCCAGTGTTGACATCCACTATATGACACGAATTGGAGAAGGGGCTTTGCATAATTTGTGTAGTCTAAGGCCCCTTTGAGTGTCTAAGGCCCCCTAGCTCGCTCCCTCCACAAAATCTGGGGGTCATGAGTTTTCATCCAAGAGAAGCCCAAGATGAAAAATTATGCAATCGCCACACTTCAGGTGTTCTCACACTAGGGCCCGGGGATCAATTCCAACAACACTTGACTTTAAAACCTGGTTCATTTAGATTAATGAAAAACACAAGCGCTCCACTCTCCGGAACCGTGCCCAAGTCCATCTCAAGCATGATACAACGTACTCAGGCAAGGATCGATGCACATATGAAAGGCAATCGAACCTGAACACGGAAGTAAATGCAACATCATCAGTGTCATCTGTCTCCTCAGAAATCTCTGTGTACATGTCCTTTGACCTACATAGCCAATAAAGTAGGAAGGCACGTGAGAGCATCTTGACAGTTTTTTTTCTGAAATATCAATAATATTAGACATAGCATGAAATTTACTTCCTCGTTCTCTACAACTAACTTTGTGTTGTGGGTTTGTGGGTAAAATTACAGTGTGCCCAAGTACGGAGAAAAATTTAAATGTGAACGCTGGCCAGTGGGGGCCGAGCAATCGTTTCTAGGCATAGTACAAATCAGTTGTACCCAGTGTGAAAATGCCCTTAGAGTATGCAAATAGACAACGCACAGACATGAAACAAAACAAATTAAATAGAGAAAAAATATTGAATCAGTCAATGGTTGGAATACATTTTGAAATAACCTTTTGATTTTCATTTCTAAAACAAATACTGGCACAAGTCTAAAAATGCAAATTAGTCTGTAGCTAAAAAGAGCACTTACAGACCATACCAAGTTTTCAGCTAATTGGAAGGAAACATGGTCCTATCAAGAGATTTTGTCAATTAAAACAATAGACAGGATTAAAACACTCAGACAGGTGTCTAAAAGTTGGAGCGAGTATAAATAAAATGGGAAGGTTATAAAAGGACAATATATGAGTAGACCAAGGGAGATGTCAAAACATCAGGAAATTTCTCACAAAAAATTAAAAAAATCAAATAACAGAAGCAAGATCAATGTTTGTGACACAACAGTAAGAAATCAACAGACTGAAATGGGATTTATATAGTGACAATCCAAATGAAAGTGGCATGGTGGCTTAGTGGTTAGCACTGTCAGGGTTTGTGTGCTTTGAATTGGCGTGTTCTCCTCATGCTTGGTGGGTTTCCTTTGGGTACTCCACTTTCCTCCCACAGTCCAAAGACATGCAAATTAGGCTAATAAACGTTCCCAAATTTTGAGGAAAAAAAATTCCAATAGTGTGTGAATGTTGATCGGGGGTCTTACCACGGTCGTAAAAATGGGAATTAATGCAATGGTCACCATTGGCTTCCACTGGGAAAAAAAACACCAACCCATGACCACCATCCGCCCTTCAAAGCTGAACTATTAACTGCTATTTGAGAAGGTAGGAACCAACTTGATGTAGAATATTGTTTTCATTAATAAAGTCCACACCTCAAATAATTCAGGCTGTGATGAAAGCCTAAGGAGGAGCAACAAAATAGGTTAATCAGCTAGGTGAACATCTTCTGTGGTGTGGTGATTCCAGAATTTTTGTCAGGGTTTGTAGTAATGCTGACAATAAAGGAAAGGGTCTTCAAGTCGAATGCACTGACCTGGAGCATGACTGGCCCCATGCATTGGGGTACAGTGCCTCCTCCAATGGGTTCATCATCCACCATCGGTGGTGAAATCTATGAAATTGCCATGGAACCACCAGAAACCACTAATGCTGTAACAGAGAAGAGATTCTCTGAGTATACAGTGCGACTTGAACAGTTAACATGAAACTAGGATAAGTAACAAAGTGATCATGGCTATGACTTTAGTTAGGAGCCTAAAGTATAGATTTTCAGCAGGAAGGTCTTGTAAAAAAAAAAAAAAAAGATTTTTTTTTTTTATACTTATAATTGACTTTCACATTTTATTTTAAATTTTAAAATCAGCAGCAGATCTCTATCATGCAAATGATTAAGACCTTGATCACCTTGATCACTATAAAGATGAGTAATATGACCCAAACAGGAGATTATTGGGTCTGTCACTGTGATAAATTAGCTCTCTATTACTATGCAGCTCAGGGAAATGAGGAGGAGAAAAAAAAAAATCAATGATCTGAGGGAGAGTGAGGCTGATGAGTGAAACTGATCAGCCTCACTGATGAAGAGGATGATGAACAGAACTGAAACAACTGAATGATTATTAGCATGCAGATATGTTTTTATTAATACTGTGAAGCACTGCTGAAAGTCATTCTGCACAAAGATGTCTGCCAGATGCTAGGGTATTCAACATACTGTGAAATTCAAAACATACCATGGAATCCTGAAAACCTTTGCTCTACAGCACTTATTTGCATGTGCATATGACTGTTTTCTTTAGAAACATTTTCTACATTCAAAAAATTACTATAAATTAAATTGTTAAACTATGTTAAACAGTAATTCATGAAACAAAGTCAATAATTTATGTGATGTCCATTTGCATAAAATATAGTCTCAGGTACAATTTGTGCATAAATTTGTGATAATTTTATTGAACATCTTACAGAACAAGTTACGATCCTTCTGAGGACTTTATTGCATATGTTTTATTATTGTTTTTATATATATATATATATGTTTGGAAATCAGATTTCTTTTTTGTACTGACTTAATAATGAAGTCAGAAATTAACAAGTATAATAAAGTTTAGATAGATAGATAGATAGATAGATAGATAGATAGATAGATAGATAGATAGATAAAAAACAATGTTACAGCAGCTAGTTTTACGGATTATACAACAATATACAAGAATACAAGGTTTAGAAGAATATTAAGGCTAGGTTAAATAAACACCACGAGAAAGAGTATAAAGTATTAAAAATCAAGGTGCATTAATATTAAGGTCCATTAACAAGTTAAAAAAAAGTTGTAAAATACTCAGAATACTGTTCCTATGTACATGAACCTGATCGTTGTACATCCAGGTGGAAAATTAAGTAACTTTACATAAGGTGCATCAGCAAGTTGTAATATTAATACAAAGCTAGAATAAAAGTACATGATCATATCAAGGCAGTGACATGGACTACAGAATGTATATGACACTATTTATAGTGATGTGAGAGACGGAGCTCCCTCTTCTGACACAGAACAGCTTTATAGTACAGTTTAAACACTGTCGGCAGGAAAGGCTTCCTGTAGCGTTCTCCGTCACAGCTGAGCTGAAACATTCTCTTGCTGAAAGTGCTCCGCTGTTTAGCCAATAGGTTATGAAGGAGATGTGAAGTGTTCTCCATGATGGTTAACAGTTTGTGTAGCATCCTTCTCTCCACCAACTCTAAGCTCTTGAAGGGACTTCTCAATATTTAGCTAGCCTTCTTGATAAGTTTATTGATTGTCACTGCTTCTGATGGTGCTGCCCCGGCAGATAGAATCATAGAATATTGCAATCATCACATCAGACTGATAAAAGATCTGCAGACATTAAAGGATTAAGTTTTCTTAAGAATTAGCATCTGCAAAGTGAACTCTCTTTTACACTGTGAATTTAAACTGTGCTTGGTGTAGTCTTGGTCCTCCTGAGGTCCACAACCACCTGCGTGATCTTGCTTAAATTCTGGATGAAGTGGTTTCTCTCACACCAATCCACAAAATTGTTCTGATTCAGTCTCAGGAGCCTCTTCACCTGACTTCTTGAAACAGAGTTGGGGGGGCGGGGGGTTGATGCATGTTGGATGGAAGACACATATTTGCTGCTGGACATGGTGGAAGAGATCCATGGAGGTGGTGGTGGAACTGTTTGTACTATATAACACAGTACTGTAGATGATGCATGTTATGACTTATTGCATATACATATTTTGTCTCAAAACAATAAAATGTATTTACAGTTTGGTCCAAATAAAACACTGTTTCTCCTCTTCTTCTCTCTCTCCCCCTCTTTCTCTTTCCTCTCTCCCCCTGTCTCCCCCTTTCACTCTTTCTCTCTCT
>JAOVVB010000030.1:7493545-7505048 GCA_028570985.1 Heterobranchus longifilis
CCGTACAACCCTGTGTTACTCTGTGAGACCTGCAAGTGTGTGATTTAAATTCTTCTCCGCGGCTTTGTGGTGGTGGTGGTGGTGGTGGTGGTGGTACTGGTGGTCTTTGTCTCTGTGGGAACTGATGAGACCTTTAAAAAAAAAGAAAAAAAATGCATTATGATAAAAATAGCCAGCACAACTGGCTTCTGTCACATTTTCATTAAGAATTTAAATAATAATAATAATTGTAAAAAAAAAATAATTGGTATATACATTTCATGTATTATGTTTTAATATTTGATATTTAGTACAAGCATCTGTTGTAGTATGTGTAGCCATGCAGGTTGCATTTGATCATTTGACTGTAACATGAACAGACTAAACCTGTATTACAAACTCAGTAACTCACCAAGAACTCCAAAGAAACATCTTTTAGGTGGTGTCTATGTTTTATTGTCCTGTGATTTTAAAAGCTTTTTATTTTAATTTTAGCAAAAACCAATAGACAAAAATGCTTCCTACAGTGCATAAAATCACAAAAACGATTATTGCAATAAACATCATCTTTAGCAATATCTTGTTTTTTGTGAGTTTTGTTCCAGACTTTCTCCCTAATTTATTATTAGCCAGTTCACACCCATCTCTATTAGGGCACTTTCCCATCTAGTTGACAACTAGCAACCAGAGAGGGTGAAGACTATTATGTGATATCTAGACACACACAGTAACGCCAGCTGCCTGCATCTGCCTGCTATCCGCCACTTTTCATGTGTGAGCTCAAAGATGCCCATGATTGGCTTGTGTTGATGATTGATGTGAGACTGAATCACCCGTCCCTCCAGCCAAGAACATGGCTAACCCGCTCTCTAGACTCCCAGCTACGAACGGATGTAGCATTACCCTGGAATCGAACTTAAAAAAATTGGCTGTTTTACAGAATAGTAAAAGATAGCAGAATTTATGCAGAAATGTACATACAACATCCATGAAAAATACCAGATCGGTCTCCAACCTCCAACTTTTCGAATAAAGTAGAAAGAAATGACCCTGACGATTTATGTAACTGAGAAACTTTAACAATGTAACCACATGCAGCTTACCTTTGTCATTGTTTGCCTGATTAAGTTGGCCGTTATGTTTAATGAATTGTCCTCCATGTCCATTTTCTGTTGTTCTGGTAGTTTAGGTCCGAACAAAGGAGCATTTTTGTCCAATATTCCCAACAAGTCTGTACTGTCTTCTGTTTTCCTCTTTCTGTTTTCCAAGCGTGCCGTCCTTGGTATAAACCTTGGCGCAGTGGCTGGAGGTTCTTTGGATTTTTTTGTCCTGTCTGGTTCTTCCTTGTCAACTGTGTTTAGCAAATCAGAGATCTTTTTTGAAGGTTCTGGGAAGGCTGGAATGAATTGATGCAGAGAACCCATCTTATCCTCAGTTTGTGCACTTGTTTGTATCCTGTGTGATTGAAATCCTCTAGAAGATAAACAGTGCTGAGGGGCTTCTCTCTGTGGTGGTAAGGGTAAGAGTGGAAAGCCCGAATAAGTGCTGGGATTTGAAGTCTCTGTTTGAACACCGTCTCCATCTACCCCTTGAGTAGATTCTGTTACCGATGATCCTTCAGGTTTTATCAAGTCCGTGTGTTCCTTTACACATTCTGTTTCTGTAACTAGTTTGTGTTAGACAATTTAATTAGGCATAGAATGTCTTAAAAAGCATCAGGTTCTTAAGCATTTTAACATCAATCTAAAAAGTGTGCTGTCAGTATTTCATCAAGTTACCTGATTTTATACATGCTCTGTTTATGTATCTCCTCCTGTCTTGCAGCTTCTTTCTTATGTCTTCTACAGTCTCGTACTCAGGAGCGTAACACACATGGAGTATCCCCCCGTAGAAGCTTTTTTCATCAGTGTTCCGCTTAGCAGCTCTGAAAAAACCTTACCTAATTAGTATAACAATGCCATGGAAGCTGTATTCATTAATCCGATAAAGCACCACAAACTGCGTCTCACCTTGCGCTTGTAAGTTTCTGGAACTTTATCAGATAAACTTCAGTGAATTCTTCAGCAGGATATTCATCAAGAACTCTATATTCCTCAATCACACCATAAAGTGCAAAAAGTTGCACCAGCTCAGTCATCACACCGATAGCAGGTACTCCTTGCACCAAAAGAAACCGAGACTCCAAGTTAATAGTGTACACCTAAGAGGAGACAAGGCAAAATGTAACACGTAATTCACATGAAGAAACACTCTGTGTCTGACGTACAGAGCAAGGATGTGTGAAAATTGCACACTATACATGCTTTATCTACACATCAAGATTTAATTATTTGTTATATGTATCTCACAGCACAGTGAAATTATTTGTTTTTCCACTTATACCAGTTATGAATGGTCAGAATGCAGGTGTCAGCCAGAATACAGATAACCTGCTTGAGGGCTTAACAGTGGCAAATTGGTGGTGCTGGGGCTTGGACCCATGACCTTCCAATCACTAACCCAGGGCCTTAACTGTTTGAGCCACCACTGTTCCACCTTACCATTTAATATGAAATATGAATCTGTCTATTGCTGTGTTCAGTATGGTTAATTTTATTAAAATTTATGTTTTTATGGTAATCACTAAGGATTTCACATATTCCATACTAACAACTCAACAGTTCATAAAAAAAAAATGATGTAGTTCTGTAAAAGTTGCTGTGCTTGAAGATAAAATATTGATCTTTTTTATTTGCTATAATGGTGGAAATTACAATTCACGATTATAATGTTATTTACATGGCAGTGTGGAGAGAGACACTGATGATGTTAGTGGCCATTGATTGGCAAAGTCTTGCTGCTGGTCAAAAGACTTTCTATGGTGCCTCTATATAAGGTGGTGAGGATTGTTGGGCCTGTGATGTGCTCGCTTCAACTGTCAGAAACAAATGCAGGCACTGGTAAGGTCATCAGCAACCTGACCCGCCCCGGGAACTTGGTGCCATAAGATCGAGGAACATACCTTCCACTGGGACAGGCTCGGGATCTGCCAAACCCTGACTAGGATAAAACAGATGCTCAAGCTGAGTAAATTAGTCTTTTTACTTTATATTTATTACTTAATTCTTATTGCTATAACCCTGCTTGACTTGACATTTGGACTGAAATTTAAACTTTAGTAAATTGCCTAGAAATAATGCAAACTAAGCCTTTTTCCTTCTTCTTTGTTGTTTAACAGGGTTTTTTTTTTTAAATTCTATTATTATTTTTCTTTTAATTATTTTATTGTTTTATTTATTTTTATTTGTATTTTTATTTAAATTTCTCTACCATCTTTATATGTCTTTCTAAATCTTTATTTTCATCAGGAGTTTGTGATGTAATGAAAGAGAATTTCCCCACGGGGATCAATAAAGTAATTCTGAAATTCTGAAATTCTGAAATACTAACCGAGCAAGATCCTGATTAATTGCATTGCAACAAAATATTCCACATGATTTGAGGAAAATCTTTACATTGATGACTTTTCTATTTAAAATTTATAAAATAAAGTCAGCCATGATACAGAAAGGTGAGACAGAAGCCACATCTAGTCACTGCTGCTACTCTCCTATTGGTCCTTGTCCTGATGATGTCATCACCACTGATCAGTTGGACACACCTGAGCTTGTCTGTCATCGCAGTCTTTTGATACACCAGGAGAGGACAGGAAGAAAAAAGATGAGCTCCCTTGGCCTGTGTGAGTGTCTTATACTTATTGCATTTTTATCACACATCAAATTATGCAACATTAAATTGAATGTATTAATAAATCAGAGTTTTTTTTCTATATCTTACCAGGGTTTGGTATGATTCTTCTGACTGTAATCACAAACATTGGCACTTCTCAATATCGTAAGTTTATTACATATATGTTTATCACTTTACCATACTTTCAGAGTATTAAAATTATTTCAAAACCCTTCAGGATACTCTATCAAGTAACGTTAAAATGTGGTCTATTATTACTGTATATCACCCATCAAACTTTTATGGTTTAATAATTTGCACTGTAAAAAAAAAAAAAAGTGTAAAAAAAAATGGTCAAATGACTGGCTGCCGAACAAAAACTGTTAAATTAAGATAAAATGTTCCAAACTGGAAACCTAACTGTTAATATAATTATTCTAAATTATTTTACACAGAACAGAAGAATGAAATGTGCAAAAACTGTATGAAGCAATACACTACAGTATATATTTACTTATAAATGATCTGTGGTTTATTCAGAAGCATTTCATAGTGTGGTAAAATTTACTAAATGCATTGTTGTACAAATTTAGAAGCTTTTAGTGAGGAAACCTGAGGAGATGTGCATTTACTCAACTCACTTCCCATCTTGTAGATCTGAGTAAGCAATCATTTGGCAGGGGTCAGGGGTTATCTAGGTTAATTGACCCACACAGTGACATGCAAAATTCACCAAAAGGCTATGCAATTTAATCCAGCATGTACATCAGTGTAAACAACTCATTTTCACCACTGACAGGCTCATAAAGGTTATAAGTGAGACAATACAGAAAGGATCTCTACACAGTAAAACTTTGGACTACTGGCAGTAATCAGAGCTGGAAAATGTTAATGTGCATATCACACAGAAGCAGGCAGCTATATATACATAGAAGTTTTCAACAAATTTCTCCTCTGTCCCTCAGAGACTGCTTTCCTCCTCACCTGTAGCTCACCAACATGTCTTTATGCCTCTGAATTTACACAGAACCTGTTTACCGGCTGCAGACCACCTCTGTGTGTGCTAAACATTTGAAGGTCGTCTGTTTCCGATTGGCTGGTTTATATCACATTACATCTGTGTCTGATCGCTTAGCAATACGCCAATCAGAAAGCGAGAAAATATTTTTGCCGTTTGCAACATGTGCATGGGTGCTGCACTGAGTATCAGTCTCCTAAATTCTCTTTACATTTTTTGAAGGCGTAAAGCAGATACTGTAGCCTACATGTAAGTGTGGGGCTTCTACTGCCTTACCTATGCCACTTCCTGTGGATAATCTTTTAAAAAATCATGAAAAAATCCTAGAATTGCACCTAGAACTTGAACAATGTCATTTTAAAACTAATATGAATTACCTTAAAATTACAAAGAAAAACATAAAAGTGTTTTTAGTGTGGACATTAACCTTTAATGAGTTTCATAATTCATTTAATTACGATGTATTAATACCATTTTACATAAAGTTATAATTTACGAAAACAGAAAAAAAATGAAAATAATATGGCATTTTTACTGTTAAAAAATGTGAAAAAAAAACATTTTCAGTATTGAAATACTGCTTAAAAAAATAATAAAATAAATTAAAATAATAAAATAACTTAATAATTCACAGATAATGTCTGTAGTTTTGCATTTGAAATTTGTATTTGGTTTTAAAAAAGAGAAAACTACTATAAAAATTTAGTTATTTTCTGTAAA
Source organism: Heterobranchus longifilis (assembly GCA_028570985.1). Taxonomy (NCBI): domain Eukaryota; kingdom Metazoa; phylum Chordata; class Actinopteri; order Siluriformes; family Clariidae; genus Heterobranchus; species Heterobranchus longifilis. The sequence continues at coordinate 7,498,971 of JAOVVB010000030.1, forward strand.
ATGAGAACTTTTTTACAGTGTATTTGTTCTTTATGTACTTTATTCATGAAGATAAAGTCTGCATATTTGACATCACACAAATGTCAAAATCACACAAATGGAGAGTGCATATCCCTCCCATGCTTGATGACTTTCCTATGGGTACTCTGGTTTCCCACAGTCCAGATTAGGCTAATTGTGAGTGTGAATGTGTGTGCCCTACAAAGAATTGACACCCCTACCCCGCCTTATACCTTAAGTTTAGGCTCCAGGTCCCCTACGACCCTATATGCAAGTATGCATAACCCTGTATGCAAAGTTATAAACACAGAGCTCAAATTAAACTAAACAAATATTATAGAATCCATTGTATTGATTTGAATTTATGATTAAATAAAATTTTCTTGAATTTTATTACTAAGTTGAAAATATAAATATATATATTAATTTATGTTATAATATAATGAATAAAAAAAACCCTTTATTAGCATTATTTTTACTAGTAGTAGTAGTAGTAGTATTTTAAATAGAAGTTTAAACAGAGAAAATCATAGAAACCATAGAATCAATATTACAAAACCACAAAATTATTACAATCAAACACCTTCAATAAAGCAAAAGCATTAGACATTTAGCAGGGAAACACTTATTTTACATATCTTTCCTAAATTGAAGATCAAAAACCTTCAAATAAAGCAATAACAAAAAACCCTGATATTTAACAAATTTGTCATAAATTCCTATGAACACACATGTTCAATAAAGTGTTAACACAAATGCAAGATTATAATATTTGTAAAATAGCCTGTAGAACTGTGACACAGTATAATACAAGTATGATGCAAAATACATAAAAAGAAGTTCAGTTTTATAGCATTACAGTAAAATCCTAAAATGAAAAACAAAATGAAATATTTAGACTATAGTGCTACAACAGTGAAACATTCTGTCTCACAAACTTTAAACATTGCTGTGAAATATCCTTGAAATAACCTATGAAGAAATGAACAAGTTCAAAGAAGATTTCCAATGTTCCAATAAAAGTTGGATTGGAAAGTTTATTACAAATTTTTATTACTTAAAAAACAGTCAACTTAATAATTTACAGATAATGTCTGTAATTTTACAGAGATTTTTATGTAGTTTTTAAAGTGTTTTTTCTGTAGAATTAGGACTTTTTTTTTACAGTGTAATTACAAGCATGTGAAAATTTTAATTTAGCAATATTAACAAAACATATCTTTATGTTTTATCCTCAGCTTCTTGTTCCAGTTATAAAAACATATCTGAACCGTGGCGGAATGTTGGCTTTTGCCAGAAAACTTTAAATAAGAATGACATTAACCTGGTGGAGGGATGGTATCGCTTCATCGGTGCAGGTGGAGACCAGGTTGTCTCTTCCTGTGCACTTACTAACACCAGTGGAAACGTCACCATTTACAACTTATTCACGTGTAATTCAAACATCAGCTACACCGATTATAAACCCTGCAGTGGAGGATTCACAGTCTACTACCTCCGGCCCACTACGAGAACCTATGCTACACGTGAGAACTACTAAACTTTGACTTGACTTAACTACCTAATTTAATTATGCTTTAGAAGAAAAATTATGCAATTCTATTTTCTCATGAGTTTGTTCTGCATAATTATGCTCATTTTATGGTTACAATTGATACAATCACTGTAATTTATGTAACATTGGTTATGAGCAGTGTAAGTATAAGACCAATCCCTATATCCATGTAATATATACATACATTTTTATAATGTAGAACTTTCGTTCTTTCTTACTTTTTTCTTTCTTTCTTGATTGATTGTTTGATTAATTGATTGATTGATTGCCATTTTAAAATCCCTGAAATACCTACTCTACTCAGACGTGGTTCTTATGGTGATTCAGCCAGCATTGGTTGCCTGCTTTGCCTGTGTAGGTTCTTTGACTCGGGTCGCACCACAGACCCACAGACTTTATTAGGAAAAATGGGAAGGAAAGGGGTTTAAACAAGGGAGGAAGGAAAGAATGAAAGGAAAGAGGTGAGGGTGTGCATGTGCGGGTCCAGAGGCAGTGGCCAGCTGACATGTGGGCACTTGGCTGATGAGTAATGGTGGTGGGCAGAGTGTCATATCTTGTGGTGCACCCTGAGTCAAAGATCTTACAGTCTGTTTGAGTCTACTGCTATAAAACAACTTTAATAATAATAATAATAATAATAATAATAATAATAAACAACAACAACAACAACAACAACAACAACAATAATCATCATCATCATTATTATTTAAACATGGTAAAGTTAGTGTTTTCAGTTGTGACTATTAGAACTGATGGCATTATATAAGTCAATCTTATTAACAATTAATAATATTAACTTACTTCTGTGCATAGAGTTTGCATGTTCTACCTGTGCTTGGTGGGTTTCCTCTGGGTACTCTGGTTTTCTCCCACATTCCAAAGACATGTAGGTTAGGTTAATTGACGTTCCCAAAATTGCCCGTAGTGTGTGAATGAATGTGTGTGTGTTTATGTGCCCTGCGATGGCTTGGCACCCTGTCCAGCGTGTACCCCCTAAGCCTCCTGGGATCGGTTCCAGACCCCCTGTGACCCTGAATACAGGATAAAGCGGTATAGACGATGATGAGTGATGATTGTACAGTATATTAATTTGTATATGAGTTGTACTGTAGGTAAAGTAAGTGAATAAAACTGTTCACAAATGTTCAGGTGTCCTATGAACGTGACATGACTTTTCATCACTGTTTGTTTAATTTACCCATCATCCTCCTGTCCACAGGGCATTCACAATGCAGCAATTCTTCTTGTGGAATGGGCGCTCAGTGTGGTACTGTTTATGGCAGCTGTGTGTGTGAGCCAGGCTTAGACGTGCCTGACAACTTTACAAACAATAACACTTGCTCAGGTATAATAAGGGCCATGCTCATTAAAGTTATTTAATGCATATAATACATTAAATAGGATTGGATGCACGAGGAAAATTTCTTTGTTTGTTTGTTTTTTCCTTTCTTTTTTCCTTTCTTTCTTTACTTATTTCTGTCCTTCTGTCTTTCTTCCTTTCTTTCTTTCTTTATTTCTTCCTTTTCCCAGTTCTCACAGTGGAACCTTCTTGCCAGGTAAGACTGAACGAAACTGTTTAGCCTTTGTAATATTATTTGTAGGATGAATAATAATGTTTTGTTCCTTTGCATTTTATCCTCTACAGTGTTAAATCATGATGTTAGTTTACAAACTATGGTTTAAATGTTATGCCCCCCCCCCTTCATGTTTCGTAGTCCATTAAAATTTATTAAAAATTGAAAATGCAAATGTGCGTATGCACTAACACTTTACATAAAACTGAATGCTATGAGCTACTGTATGTGACCTTGTATATATTATATAGTAAGATCTTTGACTTGGGGCACACCACAGCACAGCACAGCTGTCACCCTGGTCTTCTTGGGTGCGTCCGCATACAGGAGTCTAATGCCATTGCAGCCAACGCTGGCTGTCGCACCTCTGGTAACCACTGGCAATTCTGGCTGGGGAAAGCAGCCTTTTCCTCTTGAGCAGCTGGATCGTGAAGGCTGGCTCTCTGTAAAATGTGAAAGTGCCACAGCAGGTCGTGCAGTCCTTAGCGGCTGCCTCCTGTGTGACAATCAAATGGCGGTGCTCAGTCCACCCACCTTTAAAGTTCCTGGGACGCATAGCATCAGCCCGCTTTCATTCCATTCTCTTAAATTAAACATCCAGGAAGTCTGAGATCCATTAACAATGATCATCCACCAGCGATGCCCGATCTAGTGGGCCCGCCCCTTCACATACCTGCAAAAGGGGAGGCTGCATACGAAGTAAGCCTTTGGAGTGAGCGAGGGACGGGAAAAAAATTGGGTGCATGTCTAAGACTGATCCATCTGTAAAATAGAAAAGAAAAAGAAATTGGCTTGGGGGGTTTTTTTGGTTCATTTTAATTCTGTTGTTGTTGTTGTAGACAACAGACTGTGCAATTGAATTTCTGGACCAAATTGACGAGCTTCTCAATAAAACAGAGGGCCCACTGCCACAAACAGTAAGATGTATTTGTGATGCAATTACCTGATTAGTTGAGTTTACAGATGATCATTGCATATGGATGTGTAATCAATAGGTCTCTCTCTTGCTCTCAATAGACTGTGGAGACTTATTTGAAGTCAATAATGAATATTACAACTAGCATTATTGAGCAAAATTCTACTAACAACAGCGAACTAATCGAGTATGGAAATAAAATACTGGATGTCACTGAAAAACTCTTGGCTGCATTAGTGACACCAACTCATACCCAGAACCAAACAACAATTTCCCTCAGCAGTATGGGTATGGAACTTGTTTTAAAATGTATAGCAATCACATCTTACAAGACCAGAATAAAATTACATAATCAAAAAATTACAGTTAAAAATCCAGTATTTGAATATTTTCAGAGGCTGAAATATTTACAGTCGGGAACATGAGTGAAATCCCCGAGCTCAATGCAAGCAACTCCTCCCTGAATATTGGGATTTCCAAGAACAACAATGGTACAGTAGTTATCTTTTAAATTTCAATCTTACATCTTATGAATTTTAGTATATTTAAACTAATTGGTGAGCTTGTTTTGGTAGGTCAAGCTGATCACCCACACAAGGCATTCTCAAAGATTGTAAAGATTTTCTGTAATAATCATTTTCTTCATGATCATTTGAGGATGCTTTCTCACAATCAATAAAGATTAGATGTAAATTACCAGCTGCCAAGCTCATTTGCATTAGCCCCACCTACAAATCTCCATAAAAAGTAAAACTCACAGAGAAGTTCAAATACCAAAAATGATGAATAAAAAATTATGAAGTATGCAGGATATTAAATGCTACAATAAGTAGCATTAGTTTTTGAACATGTTGAAAGTGGCATGCAAAAATTATCATTCTCATATAGAAAAAAATTTGTTATAAATTTAAAATTTTGTCTTGCATTGCTAATGTATAATATTATTTGTATATGACAATCTATCTATCTATCTATCTATCTATCTATCTATCTATCTATCTATCTAATAAGTACATCTTTATTAAAATGAACAGTGCATTTGTTTGTTTGTTTGTTTGCTTTTGTTTTGCCTTATTTTCAGGATCTGCTTCTGTGGTGTTTGTGAGCTATAACAACATGGGCAGCATCCTGAAGCCTAGTTTATTCAACACAAACACCAGCACAGTTAAAACCATGATGTCCAACGTGGTGTCAGCGACAATTCCTAAAGTCACAAGCACACAACTCGCCAAACCTGTCAACTTTACCTTCAAGTACATCAATGCAAGTTATTTTGATTTAATCCTATTAGATCATTTTATTTGCCATCTCCAGTTAAACTATTAATTAATTAATTATGAAACTGCCACCTGCTAACCATCAACTAGCATTAAGCATGTCCACCATTTATTGTTTGTTATTTGCTTCCGGCTTCGCCACCGTTCGGACGTTCCTGCTTACTGCTCTGCACTTTGCTCTCTATATCTGTACTTTTTTCTGATCTCTCAAAGATTTTTACTTCAGCATATCAGCACAGTGATCAAACCAAACATTTTTGGCACAAACATCAAATTAAACTTTTTAAAATTGGACGAAAAGGGGACTTTTTCCTTTGGCTGCCAGCTGCTTACATTCCAGAGATGGGAAAACACAGCTGCCTACTTTCAAAGACATGAGAAATAAATCGTCTTTTGTGGACTCTACTTGCTGCATGACCTGCCACACACTTCTACAAAGAATTGTGATTCTTGAAACAAAGTTACTTGCTGGACTTCCAAAACAGGCAGAACACTCAGCAGATCATCAGCATGGACCCCCTCAGCATTCAGCTGAGTGGAGGAACATGCCACAACTGACCGGCAGATTAATAGATTGCTGCAATAGGATCCTCTTCCCCAAATATGAAAAGACTTGCAAACACTGGTACTTTGCCACCCCACATTCATCTTGAGAACAAATTTAAAGCACTAATGAATTTGGGTGAGGAATCCCCAAATGTGATTGAATATGGATCGGATCAGCCAGCAGCTAACGCCGCGACCAACAGGCGCTCA
>JAOVVB010000030.1:7505148-7524259 GCA_028570985.1 Heterobranchus longifilis
TCAGGAGTTTGTTCTGTAATGAAAGAGAATTTCCCCACGGGGATCAATAAAGTAATTCTGAAATTCTGAATTCTGAATCCAGTACTGTAAGTTACACTACCACCAACTGTAGGTCTCATCCTCCTTCATCTTCTCTGCCTCTTAAAGCCAATTTTCCAGAGCCATCCTTAAAAACGTCTAACGCATCTTTCCTTGATCTTTGTCTTGAACTCTTCGTCTGCTTTATCCAGTATTTCCTCACACTCTTTCTTCTCATGTTTCCTCTCAATACCACTCTGGGTCTTTAGTTGGAGTTATGCACGTTGCATCACTGCCACCTATAGATCTCTGTCTAAAAGACTTTGAACATTGCCTTCTATTTGGAGACAACTAAACCTGACTCTAGCTCTTCAATAAATAGCTCGAATATTTCTAACCACAATTGACTAATGAATCTAATATTCAAAAAGTTTGATATAAATCTGTATTGAAGGGTGGTGTGAAATGTACTGTACAGTAAAATAGATCTCTGTGTCGTGACTAGGGTTAGACTCTAGACCCATCTGCTCTACATAAAACAGAAATATAGTTATCATTACAGTAGCTTACACTTACTGCTATTAAACTGTAAAAAGTCTCTCATAACATAATGCAACTATAACGCCTACTATACACACCAACAAAACAGTACACGGTGTACACGCAACGGCATTTCCAACACTGCTCTTCAAATGTCAATAGCATAAAACCGAGCTGACCTTTACGGCTTTTAATCTTCTTCCCTCCCTGTACTTTGGTCTTGTATGACAAACTTTCTGTTGCTCATGATGTTTGTAAACTCGCGGTGTATCCCAAACAGAGCTGCCCTCGGACGCCGCCATGTTTTCTCACAATCTTTTCAGCGCATGCGCAGAACAAAAAAAAAAAAGAAAAGAAAAAAGACGTTACAACCAATGCAGCATTCAAGTGCTCCTGACATTGTCCATAAATTCGAGTATTTAAATATTTTTTTCGATGTTTAACACCCGGCTTGATGTACTTTTAGTACTGTGAGATGCTAATCAAATTTGTATAAACGGAATGTACTTGTTTATATAATAAAGACATTTTATCTATCTATCTTGTTTGTTTGTTTTAAGGTTTCAAAAGTACTTTCAGTCAAGGCTATTATCCGGTTTTTAGTGCTAGGTTTAAGCGTTAACCTTTTATTTTAGTAACCAGAACCGCTAGCAGTTGATAAGGTTAATAGATTAATAAGTAACTAGCAAGTACAAATTCTCAGAAAGTAAACCGCTAAAGAGGGCATGAACGCTGCACAAGACCAAACTAATCAATCGAACTGATTGATTGATTGATTGTAAATATGTCGTTTTTGCAAATATCAAAGTATTCGCAAGCATTACAGACTTTTATACTTTTTAAAATATTATGAATACAGTATGTTTGGCTATTTAAAAAGAAAACAAAATGTATACATTTACTTAAACACACTGGTCGGAATGTTAGCAGACTTGTCTTAATTTTTAAAGCTGATTTATTTTTAAATATTTTAAATAATATTTTTATACGCGTTTAAATGAATATAGCAGTCATTTGACGATCGCGGGATCGACAGCTCTATTATTCATGCCTGGCCTGTACTATTGACATGGTTAGCATGGCAGCTCGTCTGTTCACGTTAGCTAGTTAGCTCAACAGTATCGGAGAGTCGCATAACCATACTAAATAAACATTTTAAATAATTTCCCCATGCAATGTTAGGCAGCTATGGGATTCAACCGGTTACACTGGTGTTTAACAACTCCAAAAACTGCTTTCTCCACTTGTCACCCAACTTAGTCTCTCAGCTGTGTCTCCGAGAGGTGTGTATGAAGCTGAACAGTGTTGTCATTTGTCCTTGCTCTCTCTCTCTAAGCCTGAATACTGTGTGTGTGTGTGTGTGTGATAAATGCAGAGTCAGGTGTTGGAGTTGTCCTGGGCTGATGGTGATAAAGCCGTGTTCTTAAGCTGGATCAGAGGTGGGAACACATCATCATCAGGGCAGGAGGACAGGGTTGAGCTCAGCAGGCAGTTGGGAGAGAAGCTTGGGTTATGTGAAGGAACACAGGTAACTCAGTTTAATGCTGTGATCACACTGACTTCCATCTCACTGTTTTGAAAGGAGAGTAATTTCCAGTGTACTTTGTTTGTTTGTTTGTTTTTTCCCCTTAGGGGTTCCTGAGACCATGTGCTCAGGTGCAGTCAGTGCAGCAGGTGTTTGTGGAACCTCTCACTTCAGATGATTGGGAAATCCAGGTGAGGTCTTATTATCCTTTGCAATTTACACTTAACCAAATACACTGATCAGCCATAACATAATGACCACCTGCCTAATATTGAGTAGGTCCCCCCCTTTGCCACCATAACAGTCATAACCTGTGTGTTCTGATACCTTCCTATCACAACCAGCGTTAACCTTTTCATCAACTTGACCTACACTACACTAGTTGATTCAGTTATGAAATGTGATTCTTTTGTGTATCGCTACACTATCTCCAAAATTGATTAAAAACATCTGTAATAGAGATGAATCGGTCGATCGGCTAGTGACCAAAATTGGCTGGTTTTCAGTTGGACTGGCTATGACCAGAGATCGACCGATCAGCCTCAGATATAAACGATCTGAGCACATTGTAACAAGCACAGAAGCCTGTACAGAGCCTTTTTTTAAAGGTTTAAAATGTAACAAAATCTGAGAAAAATGTAATATTGAATCAGGATATTTATAAAATTGGGATAATTATAGAATTAGCACCTACATATTATGATAATATCGTATCGGGAGGTGTCTGGTGATTCCCATCCCTACTGCACACACATTGCCAGACTTACGTATGACTAGATTTTTAATTTTTTAAATTTTTTGCACCTACTGTCATGTTCTTGGTAGCATGGTGGCAAACAGAAAACCCACACAGGCAGGAAAACATAAAAAAAAACCACAAACAGTAACCTGAGTTCAGGATCAAATCGGAGACTCCGGAAGGTGTGAGGAGACAACAGTACTCATTGGGACCTGGGGTTTATTATGAAATTATATTTAGCTTTTAATATATAATGTGACTGTATAATATTATTTTTTTTAATCAAGCTACTTTATTTGGATAAAACAAGCCAAGGGACTGCATAATAAATACACAGTTATCCATTACATTCTTTCTTATATTTTGACTAAGTACATACAGTATTTAAATGTTTGCAGGAGCTTCACTGCTTGGCTCTAGAACAGCAACTTTTAGACCAGATCCGAGTGGTCTTCAGGGATGCAGTGTTCCCTGTGTGGGTGGACCAACACACTGTCATCTACATCAAGATAGGTTAATAACCTCAATGCTTTGTTGGAATTGTGTACTCTTTGCAATTAGTGCTCTCTGTAAACTATTTCCACTCTTGTCTTTATAGTCTCCGTCTCTCCTTCTGTCTCATACGGCCGATTGGAGCAGTTCACTGAACTGGTGGTCTCTCCCAAAGTTCGACCTGAAAGCAGGCAACTTCCTCATGCTCATCCAGGTACAGAACCAAAAAACCAACTTCTGCGAAGGCAGCAGGCCGCTGATCTCCCGTCCTCATCCATTACCTCCTCCACTGGAACCGACTCTCTGCCCGAGTCCATCACCAATCAGCCAGATTGCAGGCAGAGTAATCGGGGAGGTATGGCTGATCTGAGGAGTCTGTTTAGGTATGTGTTCACAGGAAAATATGAGCCCGCAAAGGAAATTCCTGAAGTCCCTTCTATACCTGCTGTCTTCCAAGATTGCGTACTTCGAGTGTGTAGATCTCCACCGGCAGCAATCAGTCATCTCGGGTTAAGTCATGGAGACGTTCATGTATTCCCATGGCACGAATCAGACCGTTGGAGTAGAGCACAGTCTATATTAACTTACGGTAGACTATCAAAGATTCAATCTCCCAAAGAAGTGAGGGAGCAAGCTAGGCGTGCGCTGGAGAAGAAGAAGAGCAGCGGCTCTCAGACTGATACGGAAATGCAGGAACACACAGAAGAATCTGTGGTGGTTAGGATGATTTGCCACGATGTAGAGAAGCTGCAACTGGATCAGACATCCTGTAAAGTGGGAGAAATTTATAGTGGAAAGGTTTGGGTGAGTATTATTCAGTTATTATACTATTGTTTAGCTTTTTAATACATAGATCAATGGATGTTCAACTTGCATGTACTGTATCATGTGTAGGTTGAGAAGCACTGCTATTACTGAAAGGAAAGGACTAAAAGATGCTTATGTCTGTCCTTACGATGAACACAGGATGATCAGCCATCATTGTGTTCTTTCTTCAGATCCCAAGCAGTTTACGAGACAGGTTGAGCGTTGATACACACTGTGCCGTGAAAGTCCGTCCTTTGAAATGCACCCCTAAAGTAGCACTAGCTGTTTCACTTCAGCCCTTACATCCACTGGTGAGTGTGTGTGTGTGTCTCCTCCATCTACTAGTTTCTAACTAGTACCTAGCACATTTCAAAACATTTTATCATCTACATACAGCGAAGAACTGTTATAAGAAAAATGTTTCTGCAGGCTGAGAGTGAAAGAGAGGAAGACATTCAGTCAGCTTTCCTTGGCTGGCTTCATGCTCTGAGCCATCAGCCTTTAGCGTGTCTAACAGCACGGACCGACATCATTGTCCTGCGGTGCAATGAAGGTATAAACAATGCGCCTATGGTTTGACCTATCAAGTAATGATTTGCCTTTAATGCTTGTTCGGTTCCTGGTGTTTTCTTAGAAAAGTCTGAGTTCATGTTGACTGTACTGAAACCTGAAGCCGAGCCAAAGCAAGTGGACGAGATCTTTCTTTTATCCACTAGTGCCCTATACCAAGCAGATATACAGGTACATGATGGATATATGGTGGAACAGTTAAATGACATATTAAATATTACAAATAGGAATTTTTGTGCACATTTTTTTGCACTCTGTGCATTTTAAAAAACTGTACTCATTCACATGTTAAAATATATAAATTGAACTCAAGGTACCTCAGGGATTTTTCAGCCAGGGACATGTAGGGAAATGTAAAATGAATTCCTAGAACCTGACAGTTCACATGACCATAATCTATTCAAATGTTATGCTACTTATTCCAGGGTCCAGTAATATTGTGCCCAATTTCTGGAGTCATGAAGCGTTTATTTCCATTTCACTGACAGAATTGATTACTTTATATTGTGTGTGTGTGTGTGTGTGTGTGTGTGTGTGTGTGTGTATGCGCGCAGTACTGTACAAAGTCTTAGGCACCATATTATCTTTAGTACAAATTTTGTTATATATGTTTATTATGTACATTTCTTATTGATATCCAAACAGAACTTAAAAATGAATAAATAAATAACATTACAGAAGATTATTTGAAAGTCTGTAAAGAAACCAATATATTACACAACATACCCATTTTTAGACTAATGTAGGCTCCTGGGTTTTCAATGAAAATAAAAAGAAGCAAGTGTGACAAAGTTACCAGAAGAACTCGTAACAGCTGTTTTATCTACAATAAAAGTCTTGCACACATACAAAAAAAAAAGCCATAAGCAAAGATTCCTTTGAAAACATTTCTCCATAAAAGAAATGTATATAAAGAGCATTAAAATATAATAAAATATGCAGTCAATGTTTGGTTTAAAAACTCTTTTCTTGAAAATAGTAGTGTTAGATATACAGTAGATTGGTGTAGTTAGAAGGTCTTACTGAGCGTGCTGGAGAATGAATTCTTTTGATAACTGTGTCACACTTACTTCTTTCTATTTTCATACAAAGCCGATAAGACAATATAAAGTTTTTTGTTTCTATATAAAAAACTGGACTATTTTGTAACATGTTTAATTTTTTTACAGGCATGCAAATGTTCTTTGGTAAAGTTATTTATTTATGAAATTTTAAGATGTGTTTGGAAATATTGACTGGTTTTATGCATTATAATGCAGACATGATAAACATGAATAACAAAATTTAAGGTATGGTGCCTAAGACTTTTTTTGCACAGTATATACACACACACACACACACACATAATAAATAGACAGTTAAATAATTTTAACAGAGAAACATTTGTGAATCTAACTTACAAATAAATAAGTGTTAGAATAATGCAATAAAATGTAATTATGATTATCAATTGTGCAGCCATAATCTGATAGTTTTCATTCTCTAGATTTCTATTCACTTTTGTTTTACACTAAAACAAGGCATTTTATTATTTGATCTAGGTTGTCAAGGAGCCTCATGTGTCGATCCATACAACATCGCACGGTGTAGACAGGTCACCTTGCGCTAGTTTTCCTGCCCTCAGCTCTCTTGGGTAAATAACACATTATGCTACATCAAAAACATACATGCTTAAGTGTCAAACGAGTTTCATAGTGTACTTATCAGATCTCTGCTTGCTCAGTGGTGTGGAGGACATCGCTATATGTGCTTTTGAGCACATCTCTCACAGCCTGATGGGAGGTCCACTCTCATGTGAGCTGATGTCCACTGGGTGTGGCCTCCGGAGTGGAGCGCTGCTCATCTCAGGAGCCAAGGTGACCATTTCAATTAGACATTTTTACGTGCAAGGGCCGAAGGTAGACCATTATAGCAACAAGCCCTTAAGGTTTTTCCTACTCAGTGCATTCGTTTAGAATATTTCTCTCTGTGCATATGTTCAGGGCAGTGGAAAGACTTCACTAGCTAAGGCTCTCTGCATGAAAGCTCTGGAAGAGCTGGATACCCATATCGAGATCCTGGACTCCAAGAAACTTAAAGGTAGGCCAATTTATTTGTTCATCTGTGTAGGAAACAAATTCAGTAATAAATATTTTTAATAAGTAAGGAATAAAACATGTTTTCATGTTTCCTTAAACAGCACACTCTGAAGTTTTTCTCCTGTATCACAGCAACTTGCCTTTGTTAACAAGTTATAATTTATTAAAGTATGACATGGTATTTTTTTCAATCTGGTATAGTTATGCTTAATGTTGTGGAAAGTTGTGTTTTGAGGAATAGGTTCTTATATGCATGTTGTCATCATTCCTGAGAAACGTCCTGAGGACTTTCCCTTGTCAATAAACTTAAGGAGCAGGTCTGACTCAATAGAGACTCAATACAAAAATGCTAAATAAAAATCAAATGGGAAAACATCACCATGACGACATTTACACACAATTTTGTAATCCGGTTTCCTGCGTACTGTCTGAATACAGAAACTAAAACTTATTAGGAGTCCATTACTGTTTAAACCTTTGATTTGTCTTGCAGCTGGGAAAGCCTGCTGTTATAGAAAACTAATCAATACTTTCAGATCAATCAGCAGTGCTATCATATGGATGATGTTCACATCCCTTAGGAAAACGAGCAGACACAATGAGGCAGAGACTGGACGAGGTCTTTGAGCAAGCAGTGTGGAGACAACCGTCAGTGGTCCTGTTGGATGATTTGGATCACGTGACTGGAGCCGCTACCACGCCTGAACAGGAGCAGGGTGCTGAGGCAGTGCTGCATCACCACATTGCACAGAGTAAACCACGCCTGCAGCCTCCTACTATGCTAATTATGTTTGAGACTTTGTTCGAAACAGTGATCTAATTGTGAGACACTGTGTGTCGGTGTGTGTGTTTTGTTTGTTTTGCTCAGGCCTGAAGGATTTGGTGGATGAAGTGGTGGAACGCTCCAGTTTGGTGACTCTGCTGGTCACAGCGCAGAATGAACAATCTCTTCACCCGGTGCTGACTGAAGTCCAGGGTTCACACTTCTTTCAGAGCTTTTGTAAAATCGAGCCCCCCAACCAGGTTGGCTCAATAAACTGTTTGCATATAGTACATATTTATAATCACACTGGTTTATTATGCATAAAAACTGAATAGTATTTCATATCTTCATACTGTCACATTAGATGATTTTCGAGAGTATTTCTTTGTTGGATTAAAACACATTAATAGAAATCGGTGTAGGCAACAGAACAAAACTCGAAATCACAGCAGTGATTATTTCCACACCAGCGTTAGTGTGAACTGTGATCAGTGCAGTGACGAGATGGCAGTAAGGCTCATGTAAAAGGTGAATTTTACTTTGAGGTGATTAGGAAAACAATTTAATCCTAATCTCTGTCTGCTGCATCTGTCAGTGATTACCATGGGCAGCAATCGCATCATGTTTCACTGTACAGGGAAAAGAGCACAAAACTTGTTTTCATTAAATCTCTAAGGGCAGTTGTTGGAGCAGTCAACATTTATGTAAAACTAAATTTATAAAGTGCTTCAAGTAATCTTTCATTTAAAGTGAATTGTAAAAAAAAATAAAAAAAGACTGATTAAAATCTGCCAAACTAAACAAGGGATGGTCTCCATTTCAGCCTGATTGTACTCGTCATTATGTCTTGTACTAATATTATTTTTATTAATTAATTATTTTTATTAATAGTATAATATATTATGTATACAGTTGTATAAATGTTAAAAAGTTTATTAATTCTAAACAGAGAGTAGGTAACGAAAACGGTAAAATATGAGCGTTGTGATGTACCCTGTAAATTAAATCATTATACTTTTAGTTTAACTAATAATGGCTTATTCTGAGCTCGCTTCAAGCCATTTCCTCATGTTTGGGCCATTAAAGGAGTTCCTGGGAGGCCAGCGTTTCAGACGTGAAGCAGGCAGTCCGGTCTTGGCTTTGGCGTTCTAAGAAAACTTTCTACCTTGATGGTTTCCAAGCACTAATGAAACACTGGGTTAAGTGCATTAGTGAAGCAGGGGATTATATAGAGAAATAAAGGGAGTTTTGTTATTCTGCTCAATTAAATGTCCCAGTTTGACTTGTCTTCACTGAGGAAAGCTATCTTTATATATATTTTATATATGGATTATTTTCCATCTCTCCATGTAATACACTGGGACTCTCTCCCTACAGACCAAGAGAGTGGACATCCTGAGGTCACTGATGACCTGTAAAAACCTCACATCTGCAGACGACTCTGGGTTTCTTGATCTGGACAACATTGCCATGAAAACCGAAGGCTATTTTCCACAAGATCTGAACCTTCTACTGGACAGGGCCATCCATGCCAGTGCTGTACACAACAGAGCTAACGGCAACACTCAAGGCAAGTACTTAGAAAAGTTTGACTGATATGATGTGCATAGTACATGTTTATCTGAAGATCTGTGATGTCCTGCAGGTGTGTGTTTGAGCAGCATGGACTTGCATCACGCTCTACAGGGTTTCACACCTCCCTCTCTGTGGGGGGTGCTGTTGCCGGTGCCTAGTGTCGCAGGGATGGAGCAGGTGGGCGGTCTTCATCATGCACGCCAACTTCTTATGGACACCGTCCTACTGCCTGCCAAGGTAAAGCGGAGGTGGAGGTGAAGCAGTGAGTCATTTTCCCGTAACATTTTAGCAGCCACTCTGTGAAGGTTGGGATCAAGTCTATGCGACTGGACGTTTTGCCATTAATCTAAAGAGATGCTTCACTTCTAATAAGAATTACTCATTGGACCTTCTAGCTGTCTGCTAATGTGCAGTATGGTATATTGCAGAACCCCGTGCTCTTTTCGAGTCTGCCAATTCGCCATCGATCTGGTGTGCTGCTCTATGGCGCGCCTGGCACTGGGAAAACTCTGCTGGCTGGAGCTGTTGCCAAGGAGAGTGGCATGAACTTTATCAGTATTAAGGTGAGAATGTATGCTTTAAATTATGCTACCATCACTTACCAAAGTAAAAGCCTTTTATTTAAGACATGACTAATATCCTAACAGTTGCCTTTCAATGGAAAAAAAAAAAAAGAAGTGTATGTATCGTAGGAGTTTTTTAAGACAAGAATTTTGCGTGTCAGCGTCTTAGTCAAGCTGATTGATTAAACTGTTCTCTGCTCTCCTCCAGGGACCCGAGCTGCTCAGCAAGTACATCGGTGCTAGTGAGCAGGCCGTGAGGGACGTGTTTCAGAGGTTCGTATCATAATCCTCCAAAAAACATTTGCCAAAAATAACAATGTTCAATTTGTTACTGACTGATACGTCAGATGTTTTAGTAGTTTATAGTTGCATTTTTATACGTTCTATAGTTAATTTTTATTTGTATAGTGCTTTTAACAGTTGTCATTGTCATGAGGCAGCTTTACACAATCAAAAGAAAATAATGAAATTTGAGTGATATCAGGTAGCAGGGATTGTTTTGCAGTCATACTGTGTGTTAGGCGGCTGGAAATTCATGCTGGAAGTCTAAGTTAATGTGGAGTCTAGTTCATTATTGGAGGCTCAGGTAGACTGTAGGAAATTCCAGTCCTGACTAGGGAGCGGCACACAAGTCCTCAGAGAACAGCTGTCTGCATCAGCAGAGGCCAGGACCGTCTGAATGGTAAAGTCGAGCCACTCCCAGTCACCACACTTTCTCCGTCTGTCTTTCCAAACCCAACCAGGCATTTTGCTAAGAGATCAAAAAGCAAAAACTCTTCTGTCCTCTAGACCTTTTAGTGCTGGGAAACTGAGATTTATTAAAGAGAAACATTGCCATATAAATAATTATAAGTTTTACTAAAATAGCCTTTTAAAAATCATTTATTGTTGATCTTGGGGTACATGGAACACTACCAGCTGTTAATATAAAATAGAACAATACTGTTTAGAAAGAGTTCATTGATATTAATCAATTGTTTATGATATACTGTAGCTGAAATTACTGCACTTACTGACCAACTGGAGCATTCAACCTTGCTGGAGTATAAATTCTCATAATTCTCAAAAATTATTTCATTTTTGTTTTTGTTTTTTTTCATGTCACTGTAGAGCACAAGCAGCTAAGCCTTGTATCCTTTTTTTTGATGAGTTCGACTCCCTGGCCCCACGCAGAGGACATGACAGTACAGGGGTCACTGACCGAGTGGTTAACCAGCTGCTCACACAGTTGGATGGAGTCGAAGGGCTGCAGGGTGAGTAGGAGAGTAACACACCTTGAATTTCTGGGATTTTAAGTTACCCTGACTTTACATCAGGAAACTGTATTTGCACGGTATGATGTAAACTAGGGCTTGTCAATACTGTACATCTAGTATGAACTGCCCTTTAGCTTTGTTGGACATAACTTTATTTGAGCACATTATTTTATGCAAACTTCACGCAAATGTCTTGTTCGTACAGATTTACACGGTAGCTCCAGATGTATAGTGGAGCTCTAAATTTTATACTATAGCTGTAGAAAATACTGGTTTCTGATTGGCTGACATATGGGACACCACTAAAGTAAATTCATTCACAGTATTCATGACTTCTGTACAGTAAGTCCCCAACTTACGAACATTCAAGTTACAAATTTCCGCAGATATAAGCAGACCGTGGTTCTACAAACATTCGTAAGTGCGAACAAATCATGGAAGTAGCTCACATGTGTTGTACAGTACAAAAAAATAGACATTGCATTGTACCAGATACCAAGCTTTTTAAATATATACAATATTTTCAGTGTAAGTGAATATACCAAGGCCGGTATATTGTATGTGTGCGCGTATAGGGCTGCGGGAGAAATGAGTGCTGGAGCACAATGATAGAAAATGGCTATCATGATGGTGAATATTTGGTGAAAATTTTAATTTCAGAAAATCCTCAACCAAAAGGAGTTCACAGTTCAATTGGAAACAATCCCAACAGCTCTGAGACAAAATGGCATCTGTTTAAGTGCACAGTAAACACCATGTAGCATTGACCCTCCCTCCTTGGTTAAATTTAAATGATGTCAGCTGACCCTAATACATCACCAGATTCCCCTCTGATAATCTCTGATAGTCTCATATAATGCACAACCAAAGGGCAACACGTGTGAGATTAAGTACTCATTAGGCATGTTTAAAAAGGTTTACATGTGGTTATGGTTTTGGCTACATGATGGCAGTGTGGGGAAAGGGGACAGCTGCACAGGTCAGATTTAGCCAAGTGGATTGGTATGCTTTCCTATGCATATTTGTGTCAAATGTGTATAAGACTCACTTTGTCGGACTTAAGAACAAATCCAACTTACGAACGTGCTCCTGAAACTGAAGTCATCTGGGACTTACTGCACTGTATTTCTATGCGGAAATGTACCCATGACAATATAAATATATAATAAGGACCGTATACCAGCAATGAGCTCTTTTTATATCATTTATTCATGAGCACAACAGTTCATAATCATATTTATTTAAATCTAATAAGTAGCCATGGCATAAACAAGATGGATTGAAAGAGACACCCCTCCCTTCATAATGTTCAGCAATGTCTCATCATTCTTTATTTTTTTTGCTAATGCCCGATGAGACTTGTATTGGCAGCAGACGTTCACACAAAATGTCATAAGTTTTAATGCATCAATATATTTTATGAAATCACAGGTGTGTACGTGCTGGGAGCCACCAGTCGTCCTGATCTGATCGACCCTGCACTGCTGAGGCCTGGCCGGCTGGACAAGACCCTGTACTGCCCTCCTCCAGACCGGGTCAGTCTTGTACGACTTATTGAAAATGGATTTTATGTCTTAGTACATCAGAATACAGCACCAGTCCTGGAGGGCCTGGAGTGTCCAACACTGTTTGTAATTCAAGAACACAAAATCATACCCGCTGGACTTGGTAATTAACCGGGCCTGGCTGTGTTTGAGCAGAAATCTCATCAAACTGTGGTGGACGCTGACCCTCCACGACTGGAGTTGAAAAACCCTGCGCTAGAGGCATTAATTTTTACTGACATTGTACATATCCTTGTGCACAGAAGACATTTATCAAAATAATAAAAAATGTTGTCTTAAACTAGCCTGGTAACATTGAGAATTAAATGCGCTCCAGGCTCTACACATTCCCATTTGCACCCTGTTACTATAGAAACAGATTTAATTATTTGAAGGCATAATACGCATGAGTAACATAGGGAGGGAATGATGAAATATCATATTTGTAGCTTGGCATTTGTACTCTTCAGTCTGATGGTAATGCGGTCAGTGTTTAGGTGGTCTGAGGTGTGACTATAAGTGTTCTTGCCTTTAGGAGGCCAGGCTGGAGATCCTAAAGGCACTGACTCATGCTGTGCCACTGGCTACAGATGTGGACTTGGAGCAGATCGCTAAAGCCACGGAGCTGTACACAGGAGCCGACCTGAAAGGACTATTATACAATGCTCAGCTGGAGGCCATTCACAGCAGTCTGGGACCTAGCGTGCTGGCTGTGAGTCACACACGCACACACACACACACACTCAGTACTACATGTTGGCTTCATTATGGCATAGGCTTGTCTATACTTAACTTTTTTTAAATCTTAAATGCGACATGTAAAAACTGTAGAAATGTTGTAAAATGTACTGTAGATGGGCAACACTTAAAATCCCAGAAATTCACATCAGGAGAGTGTATTTGCAGTGATGAAAATCATGGCTCGTGAATACATCTAGTATGAACTACCCTTTAGGTTTGTTGGACACCAACTTGCATTTACTTTATTTCAGCACATTATTTTACATCTTCATCTTTAAAACATTCCAGCTTCTCCCTCACACTCCAGATGTACTGTACTGTATGGTGGAGCTTGAAATTTGATTTATGCTAAAAAATCTGTTTAAATCCGCTAGTAAATTTCCACATTAATCCACGTTGTAATTGTGTTAACTATAATAAGAGCACTTATGCAGCGGGTCTTAACCAAATTGTGGTCAGAAGCCTCTTTCCCCCTGAATGTTTTTTCGAATGAAGAGTGACAACTTTGTGCTATTTTAAAACATATAAAAAAAACTAAATTAAAACTAAATAAAAAAAATAATAAAAATAAATAAAATATATATAAAAAAATTCTAATTTAAAATGTATATTATTTCCTCGATTATGGTGCAGGATTTGGGCTCAGGATCAGACAGTGAAGTAAGCGTATCATCGCTGATTTTCCTGAACCACAGCAGTGGCTCTGCCGACTCTGCTGGAGAGACTGAGGCCGGAATGGAGACTTCTGCGGTGGCACTGGAACACAGCGAGATCCCCACTGAAGATTTAGACCACAATATCTGGCGCCTGTACTTTGGCAGCTCATTTGAATTAGAGCTAGGCCACCATTCACCTTCTGAGCTGGTAAGAATCATTTTAGTCTGTTTAGAAATAGTCTAGTCTAATTTCCTCTGCAGTCAATTTTACTGATGGTTTGAAGGGATTAATAAGTTTTTAAGTATTAAATAAAAAAATTAAGTGCATATAGGTATATTACCATTATTATTATTTAAAAAATTTCCTGCTCTGACCGTGACGTTTATCCCCTGCATGTACAATGTATACAGTAAATGGAGCCAAATTCCACAATCCTGTGCAAGAATGCATTTCAAAGTTCAGCTGAGACTCAGATGAAGCTTCTGCAGTCCCAATGGGCTAAATTAAATTGTTTTTTGATTTTTTGTTTTTTGAAAAGAAAAGCTTAATATGAGCCTCAGCTGAACTTTGGAATGCATTTTTGCACAAAACAAAGGCTGTGAGATTTGTCCCTGATTAACTATATTGTACTCATGTTTTGAGTTAGGTTTCATGGTCAGTGTACAGTGCAGGAAAATTAATATTAAGATCTATCAACTTTGATTCAAGAAACCTGAACTGTCCCTTTAACCAGCTATGATCTAGACGTACACATACTGTAGCAGCCTAAAAAAGCTGCCATTAGAAATAGTGATGAGAAGGGTTGAGCATGACCTATGAAAATGTTTCTGCTTCCATGGATGCTAATGAATGTTAACAGGAAAAATATGGTTCCATTATTCTGCTATGTTTGTTTTAAAGAATCGGTATTCCATGTTGTTGTCTTTTATCCGGATGTAAAATGTGTTTAAAAAACATGTCTTTCTAAAGCATAGCAGCTCTACTCTTATACAGATACAGTGGAACCTTGGATTACGAACATAATTCGTTCCCCTAAGAAATAATGGAAACTCAAATTATTCGTTCCACAGCCCAAAAAAATAAATGCATCAAAATAATTAATACAAAATAGGAAGTAAAAATAAAACCATTGGCTCAAGTTGTGATCACATGACGTTCGGCGTCAAAACAAGAAGCGCATGTGTGATACATGATACTCGGTACTCGTAAACCAAGACTTGTTCGTTTACCAAGTCAAAATTTATTAAAAATCTTCGCTCGTCTTGCGGAACACTCGCAAACCGCATTACTCGCAATCCGAGGTTCCACTGTAGTTGTTTCTTTTTAACAACCCATTTTCTGCCAGGGTAAGCGATCATGCTGTTGGATGACACCAGCAGAACAGCAGAAAGCTTGTCGTTTATACATCTTGATCATATATTGCAGGCTGTCACAGAGAACACACAGTCTCACACAGTCTGTTGTGAACCTGAAAAAACAGTGCAAGCACACAGTCTAAACCTGGATTAAGCCATGACGATATTGATGATTTTAATATGATCTACATTAGAGTTACATTCCATTACATTTATTTCACTCTGTGTTCTCCACTCCCAGAATTCACAGTGCATGTCTGTCCCCAACTCCACCACACACGATCTGACCGGCGCGTCGGCACGAGACGTGACTTTCCTTCGAGGACCAGTGCTTATGTCGTCCGTTCAGCAGGGCTTCCAGGAACTGACCCCTGAGCAGTCTGAGCACCTGAGAGCCGATCTCAACACCATCAAAAGCAGCTATCACAGAAGCCCAGTCAGTTAAAGACCCACACACATCCCATAATGTTAAATATCTGATTTGTTGGGTATAAAATCCATCCAGGATGGTTTGCCATGTTGTTGTGTTTCTGTGTATGTTTAAAGGAGGACATCAGTTTGGGACAGACTGTTAAACCTGTGGTCCTGATCTGTCAGTGTCACCTCATGTCTGCACTAGCGAACACTAGAGCCTCTATCAGCAGACAGGACTGGAGGAAGTATACAGATCTGTGAGTAACTTTAATTTATCAGTTTTTTTTTTATATATCTAAAAATAATCACAGTTTGACACTTATTTTTGTGCTTGTGTGTGTCACTGCAGTTATGAGTCATTTGGGGCTTTGAGAGAAGGCAAGTCTCAGAACACCGTGCTGTTTACACCAGGTCAGCGAGTAACTCTGGCCTAATGAGGACTCTACACACCACCCATACCACACACACAGTATATTTACTTCTTGATGAAAGAAGGGAATGTAAGACTCTAACCTATTTGAAATATGTGAAAAGGTATTAACACTTGAATCGCATGTAAATAATTTTGCAGGTTTTGACGCTTTAATCATCCTTGATTTAAGGTTTTATTAATTGTAATATATTTCAGAATTGCTTATATTGTTTTGATTTATCCAACTCTTTATTCAAGGAATTTCAAAAAGCTAACTAATTTAATAATGATTTACTGTATTTTTTAAAAAGGGCCTACTTTTTAATCTGCCTAGAGGAACACATCATGAAAATCTGACATATTGTTTACAAAATTTATCATCTGTTTGCTTATTAAAGCAAAAGTAACTACTTAATAAACCAAGCTTTGTTCAATTCTCAAATGAATCTGGTAATATTTTTTACACTTTATATTTATGAAGCCCAGTAGATGGCAACATCATGCAACCGACAGAACAGGTAAAAGCAAGGGTATCCAGTCTTATTCACTTAGCTGGAAAGATATAATTCTCTATACAACTACACAAGTACAAATTGCTGCAGAACCAAAATTCCAAGGTGTGAAGACAACTAGAGCTCAGAAGTCAGGCTTGCGCTTCTAGCAGGAGTTGGATCAGGAGGACGACTGTCTCACAACACACCAGCCCTTGGTGGATAAGATAACATCACTGCTTTAAACATTTAATGATTCATCCACTGGATAACTTTCCATCTTTTAAAAACCCACAAGACCTAATCTCTTCCTCAGGGCTTTTACTTTCATCCATTCTAAAAATGTGATGGAAGTATCCTTGTAGAGCTTCCTTAGTGCTTTGAAGTTCTCTTCATGGTCTTCAACAGAGTGGAGTTCTCTCAACATTAGTGATTATCAGTACTGCTTGGAGTATGCTGTCCTTTCACTTTGATACAGGTGTCACTGTCGTGCGCAAGAAGTACATTTTTGTAATTTTTCAGCAAAACACTTTTCTAATGGCACTCATTTCAGTTAGAATGGTGTGGTGACCAAAGGGGGCATTTTAAGGAACTCTAACATCATCTGTTTCAGACAGGAAGGATGAGGCATTAATTCAAGAATCAAGTCTTTTATTAATTAATTGATTGATTCACCCATTAATTCTTTAGTAACCATCTTCATCATGGTCATGGTAGGATTCAGAGACTGTTGGTGATCATTTGGAGTTCCTTCCATGTTTTTAGGAGATGGAAGGAAACCAGGAAACACACAAAGATGTGGGGGAAACATCAAACCTCATAAAAACAGACAATACGCTTCAAGTTCAAGTTTGAACCATGAACCCTGGAGACGTGAAGTAGCGATGCTCACAACTTTAATAAGACATGCAGAAAATAATTGCCGTTTCCAGATTGTCTGTAGTGTATGAATGAGCGTATCCTGGGATAGGCTCCAAGCCCACCGTGACCCTGTATACAAGATAAAGCTGTATAGATGATGAGTGAGTGAGTGAGAGAGTAATCTAAAATTTATTTCTGCCTGCAACCAAACCAGTGGTACAAATCACTTTTGATCAATGCATCAAAACATCAAACATTCTTTGTGACTGTACAGTACATTTATAGCAAAGTGTTTTAGTAATGTTGAGCTATCACAGACCTCCTGGTGACATGTAAAGCTCAAAGGCACCAATATCCCGTACCATTATGGGTCTTTTGCTGAAGCACAGCATGAAAGAAGCTACAGCACGATTCTTATTGATTTGAAGGAGAGCACCTGCACTTGGAAAGGAAAACATTATGCTGTTAGATGAGAACTGGAAAGTTTTTTCCCCAAGAAGCCAGTGGGAATTGAGTCTGCCCAACCCATGGCTATGGAACATTCCTTTCTCCTGCATACAATCGGTTCAGAGATGAGCTACTGAGCCCTGATAATCAATACTGTACGTATTCCAGTCTTTTTCAGATTGTACAAGTTTTCTTTTAAAGCAGCTGTGAGTTTTTATGTAAGACAGACAAGCAGACAGTTTAAGATTTAGTTAGTCACATGTACCTTCACCACAGCACAGTGATTTCTTTTTTCTCCGCATATCCCAGTTAGGAAGCTGGGGTCAGTATAGAGCACAGGGTCGGTCAGGATACAGCGCTCCTGGAGCATACAGGGCCAAAGTCCTGGCTCAAGGGCTCAACAGTGGCAACTTGGCAGTGTAAGGCCTGACCCCGCTGACCTTCCAGTCAGTAACCAACAGCCTCAACCTTTTGACCAACTACTGCCTTCTTTGTATCTATATTTGAAAATGTTGTTAAACTCTCCAACCACATGGACATTGATGTGCTCATACTTGAGAAGGAAGCAAGAAGAAAAAGAGATGCCCATACAAAAAGGGCAGCTCAGGTAGGAAAGGTACAGCACAGTACAATGATGCTCCCTCAGCTATGATCTAGAGCCTAGAACGTCTTGTTCTTCTTTGATGGATGTGCAAATCGGCTTTCTGTAATCAGTAATAGGGTCAGTGGTGGCTTGGTGGTTAAAGCATTGGCTTACGGTTCAGAAGGTCCCAGGTTCAAATCTCATGACTGCCAAGTTGTCCTTGTTGAGCCCTTGAGCAAGGGCCTTAACCCTCAACTGCTCACATGTATGATGAAATACACATGTAAGTTGCTCTGGATAAGGGCGTCTGCCAAATGCCTAAATCCTGTAATTGTTGTGGGGGTGACGTTCATTTCAAAATGTCACAGTTACAAGTGAGGACACAAAGTAAACAAAGCTTACGAAACGAACCAGAGAACTTGAGTTAGCAAAGTTCAATTAAATTTTATTTGTATAGTGCTTTAAAAAAACGTCATTGTCGCAAAGCAGCTTTATATGATCAAAAGAAATGTGTATAAACCAAATTTACATTTAGCAGACGCTCTTATCCAGAGCGACTTAGATTTTTATCTCATTACACATCTGAGCAGTTATGGGTTAAGGGCCTTGCTCAAGGGCCCAACAGTGGCAACTTGGTGGTTGTGAGGTTTGAACCTGGGATCTTCCGAACCGTAGTCCAA
>JAOVVB010000030.1:7548770-7589728 GCA_028570985.1 Heterobranchus longifilis
ATCCTAGGGATCACCACATTTGATCATTTGATCCACAAGATTTTACACCGGATGCCCGTTCTGTCACAGCCGTCCTGTTTTCTATGCAAGCTTGAGACCGGAACTATATGCAGTGGCTGGGTTGTATGAGGAACAGGGTTAAGGGTCTTGGCCATGGACCTACCAGTGGTGACCCAGTGTTGGCAGGGCTTGTAACACTGACCTTCCAAATAGCACCCCAAAGACTAAACTGCCTAAGCCAACACTGCCTCTTCAGCTCTTTCATTACTAAAATCTGAAAACAGTTGTTCTCTCATCACCTCTTTTGTTGTGCATTACTAAAATAAATCAGAAAGACTTTCCTGTGGTGGAACCCTCACTGTTAGAAAGTCCTAATACTTTCTAACTCCTTACATTTTTTTATTATAAGATCTATAATACATATATATTTTTGTTAGATAACAGCACATTTTAATATGGTTATAATTTGCCTATATAACCAATATAATAATGCAATATAGGTCTTATTGGTCTTATATCATCAACTACATTCAGAGTTGCTTTTTAACCGGACAGAATTCATCTGTCATATTTTATTTGGACTTGAAATGTTGAGCTCTAAATAAGTGGGTTAACATGCTTGCCGTATGCTTGCTGTTTAGTGGCAGGCTATCAGGAGTAAGGGGAGCAGGTGAAGCAGAAAACCCATTTGCATGCTCAGCAGGGTTGACTGCACTTCCATGACCTCTCAAACTCTTACTCCTCAGACTAACAGCAAAATGTGCACATTTGTATATGCAGTGTGATATGAACTTTATATGATCTGCTAGGATGATTTCTAAAGATCACAGAAGGACTGGAAGCCATGACTCCCACACACAACACCTCACCTGCTCATAACTGGTTCTCAAGGCATGAGAATCTCTTATTATATTTCACCCTTCCTTCCCAGTCTAATTTTTTTCTTTAAGAATCATTAGTTTTTTTTCCCCATTTGAATCAACATTTTCTTGAATCCACCTCGAATAATTTGCTTTGAAAAATTGAAAAGTGATTACGTGATACAACATATAGTGTTTGGACAAATTTGAATGTTATATTTCCCCTAAATCTGTTACATCTATACTAGTGAGAAATCAGAATTTTCCTAGATTGTATGACTTAATGGTCAGCACTGTTGCCTTGCACCTCCAGGGTCTGGGTTCAATTCCCACCTCGGGGTCTGTGTGCATGGAGTGTTCATGTTCTCCCTGTGCTTGGTGGGTTACCTCTGGGTACTCTGGTTTCCTCCCACAGTCCAGAGTCATGCAGATTAGTCTAATTGGCATTCCCAAATTGGCTGTGTTTGTGTGAATGAGTGTGTGAATGAATGTATACGTGTGTGTGCCCTTCGATGGATTGGCACTCCGTCCAGGTTGTACCCTGCCTTGTGCCCCAAGTCTCCTTGGAAACTCGGAAGTGAGTGAGGATAAAGCTATATAGACAGTGTGTGAGTGAGTGAGTGATGTGTATGAGACTGCTCCATGATAACAACATAATAATAAACAGTATATTTTACCCTTTGTTTTACTGACTATAGACCACAAGCCCTCCCTGTTTTCATTTGGTTCACAAATTAAATTTATTAAATTTAAAATTTAGTTAAAGTCTGGACAAATGAAAAAAAAAAAACAATAGCAAAAACAAATGCAGATCTTTCATATTTTATATTTTTTATATTTTAGTGAATTGGCATTTCTGTTCAGTCTGAACTGCAAAAGGGGTCAAAGTTGACCAAGTTCATCCCATCATACCAAACTGCAACATCAAGGAGGCTCCTGATGCAAGGACCCAATGGAGTGACCTGAATTCACAGTGTTTGGATCAGTAGCCCCAAAAGGTAACAACCTGAACCGCCACTGCCCAAAGATACATAACAGTGAAATGATGTGATGGCCTCAAATACAAAAAAAATAAAAATAAATACTCATATTTTACAGAACGAAAGTAAAAAGGCATGAGGGATTTTCTTTGAGCATTGCTTTGTTTATATATTTTTCTGACAAACCTGGTTACAAATTTATCTGTTTTTTTTTAGGTGTTGCTGAGTGTTTAGCAATGCAAAGTGCTCCAGCATTGTCACACACACACACACACACACACACACACACACATGTGGATTTACAGAATGACCCCTGAAGGCATCAGTATTGAGCATAAAATGCATTTCCTTCCCTAAGCTGAGTAATTCAACATCACTTATACCATATAGTCACAGAAAGAAAAGACGCATGCCTTTTTACTAAATATAGAAGCTTTATATCCATCGCCAAGGCTGTTTCAGTGGATCGAGGTCTGGCTTGATACTGGAGCTACAGCCTTGACAGTGTGAGAGACACACACAAGGATGGAAATACAACTTCACAGGTCTCATCACAGTGAAGAAAACACACTTGTATAAATAGCCTACCAGATTGGGGGGGGGGGGGTAGTAAATCAAAAAAGGAGCAGGAAAGAAAGGAAAGAAAGGAAGCAGGAAAGCAAGGAAGTAAAGAAGGAAGAAAGAAATGGAAATAGGAAAGAAATTTTAAAAGAAAAAAATTTAAGAGGGCAGGAAAGGAGAAAAAGGATAAAACAGGAAAAAGATAGAAAGTCATTTGGAAGTGCAGAAATTTAGAAAGAACGAAAAAAACGGGGGTAAAAAAACCATACTGTAGCACTACTTATGGAAGACGTTCTTTTTCTCAGGCCTGTAATATGATTGACATATTCTATACATATAATTTACATGATTACACTAATTACTCTCTCTGATAAACCCCGCATGCCACAGCAGCATTATCAATCACATTCAGATAGTGACGGAGCAAATCTGCTGCCAGAAATCATGGATCAAATCCATGTGCGTGCTGAAAAACCAATGTTTAGAAATGCTGCTGTTTTCCTCTTTAGATTATCCACAGAAGCCAATCGTCTGAATACTGAATCACGCTGGATGCTCAGCTCAGCCAAACCATTAAGCTGATACAAAACAGGATTAATTCTATTTCAAGAGCTCTTTTTATAGCTTAAAACTACACAAAGGAAAGTATTAACACATTAATAAATGTCACAAACTAACAAATATCTTAAAATCTTAAAATACTAATGTATAATCAATGTGTTTCAACAGATCAATGCACACACGGAGTGGAGCCGCACGGATACAAGTAATGAGTTCATTCATACCAACGTGGTGAGGGTGAGAGGGTACAGATCAGTGCGATCGTCTGCTCTAGATTGAGGGATATTTAATCACAAGCTGAAATCTGTCTCTAACCCCATTAATCTGGCAGCCTCATACAAATCCTGCAACCGACCTGTATATGAGCCACAGCCTCAACCGGTCCCATCTGTCCATGTCCAGGAGATGATCTGAACATGATTTCAGCCCTGAGCCCTCTTCTTCCTATTATTCTCTTTCAACCTTGCTCTCTAGCAGCAGTCAGTAACAAGTGCTGCATCTGTATCAGCTTGAGATTGAGTGTGATACTCACATGTCGCCGTCACCTCCATATTTGGGACCGGCTCCACGTTGGCACAGCTCACAAGCAGTCAAGCAGTGATGAGGTAAGGATGAGGAAGGTAAAAATCTCTGAGGTGCCTAATGGATGCCACTGAGTGGGCGTGCGGCTGATGGAACCTCAGTTAGCTGGAGACAAGGGCATGTGGAAACCTGCTCATTCCTCTCCACAGCATCAGCTCTCTAAAGAGCGAGAGCATCACCCAGCAGCTTCGCTTATGTCCATCCCAGGCTTTCAACCCAATTGGGCAGACGTGGCATGGATCCGACCAATGGCAGCCCAGACGAGGAAGTCACGTGGGCTTCCTGGTGGGAGGGGGATTAGAAGCAAGACTGCTAGCTTAAACAGGGCTGCTACATCACTACTACGCTCTGATGCATCCAGGCGGCAGATTCCACTCAGGTGCCGTAGATGCTTACGTCACTGACAGGAGGGAGGGAGGAGAAAGGGGAACTGTACGTGAGCAAACACTCCGTCTCCTGTGTCTCCTGCACCCGCTCTCCTTCTTTCACACACAATAGGCATTCCATCTCATCCTACAGGAGCTGGAGTAGGAGTAATTAGACTACGGTTGTTATGGAAACAGGCGAAATGTTGCCTGTCAGATTTTTGCCCCGGGAGCATCAGTCTGGCTTCTCTCTCTTCAGCATCTCTCTTTTTCTCTCTCTCACACACACACACGCACGATTTACTCGATGTGACAGGCAAACCCATGGAGCAAGAGAATTAGATTGGGGGAGGGGTAACAAAGGGTGTTTGGGGTGCATATAAATGCAAGATGTGTGTGTGTGTGCGCAAAAGCGTTCATTAAATTGAGGGTGTGCAGTCATCCATGAACACACCTCACGATTATCATTTTAAGGTACTCCTGTCCGGCCACTTACTGCTAAACACAAAATGGAGGTCAGACCACAACATGCTGATGGCATGCTTTATAAAAAAAATAATAATATATATTTCTGAGTAATAATATTAATGATATTTTATTTACAGATTGCGATACCAAGGGTTAGATTGTGGTGCTTATTTGTCCAACAATTGCAGCTGACGAAGTATTTGTCTTATCTGTTCTCTCTGATTATAAATGCCTAATATATAGTTTTATACAGTACTGCAGTTCTTGATTCTGATTGGTCAGAAAAGGATGATTATTTCTCTACAGCAGCTCTGACAGTAATTTCATCTTCTAAGCCAATTATAAGTTTATGTGACCATTTGTGTTCCCCTATGGTTTTGTGAAACTTTGTTAGGAGATGTAAAGTATATCTGACATTTAAAAATTAGCACTACAGCACTCAATAAAGCTTGGAGGACAGAGGACATTCTGTTTTTTCACTAACATGACAAGCTGCGTGTTCTGTCTTATTAACTTCAACAAGAGAGAGAGAGAGAGAGAGAGAGAGAGAGGGGGGGGACTGAAAGGGAGAGAATGATGTTTGTACTGTATATACACAGTCAGGTCCAAGTCTTTGGGGGTAAACTTTTGTCTTTGTAGACCATCCCAATGGATTAGAAATAAAGTAAACAGAAGATGTAACTGAAAGTGTAGATTTTAAGTCATATTTTAAATGGTTTAAAAAAAAATAAAGGCTGAAATGCAATTGGACAAACTAACAATGATAAATATTAGGATTCTTTTTAAACACTGGATAGAAATTCTTTGCAGTCTTTTTGCCTTCGGTTCAAATAAAAAGGCTTGGGTTGTAATCAGGTGACTGACTTTACATGTTTTCCTTAAGAAGCTCTTCAGTTGCTTGGAATGGTTTTGGTCATTATCCATCTGAAGCACCATCTATTTAGTTTTGCAGTTTTAACTGAATATGAGCAGAACATCGCTCAATACATTTCACTTCAAACTTTAACAAAATCTACTGTCAAGTCATTACTAAGCAGCAGTGACCCAGTTCCACCTGGAGCTGTTCATGTACATGCTACAACACTGTATCTAGCATATTTGACAGATGATGGGATATGCCTTGGATTATGAGCTTCATTCTAGTACAAGTTAATATTTGTTTCATCTGTCCAATTAATCCTGTTACGGAATGGAGAAGACTTTTTGGTTAATTTTTTTTGTGTTTGTTTCTTTGTTTTTAGATCCTTGTCATCTACAACAAGCTTTAGTTTTAGTATTGGCATTACAACTTTACTTAATCCTACAGTCAAACAATGAAAGAATGCTATAAAATACATGCCTGGCCAAAAAAAAAGTCACACACTATTTTATTTGACCGCCTTTAGCTTTAGATTATGGTATGGAATTCTGTGGTCAGTTGTCAGGTGTGAGAATGATTCCCAGAACCACTCAATTACTATTTGAGGCCTGGAATATGCCTGTGCCATCAGAAAAAACTCCATAGATGAGATAACCCGGTCATTTAATACGTTCAGGTGATCAGCTGACTTCATTTTATTGCCACATAACGTTGCTAAGCCGAGACCTGACCAACTGAAGCGATCCCAGATCATAACACTGCCTCCAGATGCTTCACTTCATGTGCTTTCCTTCTTACCCCGACCCATCTATCACATTGGAAAAGACTCATCACTCATATGACCTTTTTTTCTTTGATAAAAAGTCTAATCTTTATTCTCACTAACAAAGTAAAGTCTTTTTTCTGATTAGTCTCTTTAATAAGTGGTTTTCTTATGTCCACACAGCGGTTTAGCTCCAGTCTTTTGAGTCTTACTGAGTGTGTGGAAATGCTCTCACCTCCCTTATAACACATACAGTAGCTGTGATTTCTACTGTGGATTTTTTTTAATGATGCAATTTCACCAAGTGATCAAGGTCATTCATGTTTATTTTTCGGACCACATTTCTTCCACAAAGTTGTTCAACATTATGCTTACAGGTTTTATTAATGCACTGAACAGTTCTTAACATAATTCCAATCATTTTAATGTTTTGTTTGCTTGGTGCAGGTTTATAAGTTTACCTTTCTGAAATGGTAGGTTTTATTTTGGCAAGCTAGTGTATTTAAACGCCTTTTATTCTGGCACATTATTTAAGAGATTTTAGAGCACAAGTTGTTTTATAGCATACCACCATCACATATTAACCTTCGAATAAATTTGCAGAAGAAACTTGTAAGGAGTTGGTTGAATTATCATTAGGTACTGGACCATTATCAAGTACACTATATGACCAAAAATAGGAGACAACTAAACATCACATGCAGACATGTTTGTTAAATTGTTTTGTCTCTTTTCTAAACCATTGGCACTAAATATGAAGTTGGCCCCGCTTTACTTTTATAATAACCTCCAGTTTTCTAGGTAGATTTTGCAGTGTGGTTGTGGGAAATTCTTCACTCTTTGTTAGTCAAGAAGGCCCGTTGACTAAGCGGTATTCCAATTCATCTCCAAGAGATGACACTTGCTTTCAACCATATTGTGAATACGACAGTATACAGAAGGATTCGCAAAAGCAATTTTACTGAGAAAATAACCCAGATGACCTCATTGCAATTTGCATCAACTGCACATTGGAATAAAACAGAACAGGCAGGAGACACTGAAGGAGGTGTCCAGCCCAACCCCTTGTCTAACCGCGACCCCGTTGGGACAGCAGCATGTTTGACCTGCCACCTTGTCCTCTGAAGAAATGACACTGAAAGCTATTTTAATTACAGAGCAATTGTGAAATGGGAGTCATTAATGCAACATCCCCATAACACACAGTTACGGCTCATCTTCGTATTCCACACACGAGTGATGAAACTATGTGGCTATGACTGCGCCCCCTGTTAGCGTAGCCATGCCAACCTCCAACAAGCCAGTGATGGAAGACAGAATTGGACATATTTTTGCTCCAGTTCATAGAGATATGTTAGGCATTCTCAGTCCAAGTGAAATTTAATTTAAATATCTTTCTGAGAATATTTTCATCACAGGAGAGTAGAGTTTTGAAATAAATCTTCACACTGGTCGTTTATTTTACAAAAAGTACACAATTACATTCTCTAACTACTATCATGTTATTATATATATTATCATACTATAATATCTTAATATCAGAGCTCGTTCAGTGCTATACCCCCTTCTTCATCAAGCCTCTTTGTTACACGGCCTTCCTGTCTCACCACCATGGGCTCTAGATCTTTTAGCCTCACTGCTCCACATCTTTGGCATTCTCTCCCCAAAAAATCCGCAACATACTGTAGATTCTCCAGCCAAATGCACATCTCACCTTAACACCCATTTATTCAGTAAGACTGCACTCAAACCTCTATTTGAATCTCCCTTTGAATCGTCATTTGTTTTTAAACGTCTTAAATTATGACACTGTCTCTTGTTCCATTTAATATTGTTTTAATAACTTACTACTCAAAGTTATCTTTGTTATCAGTTTTATCTTATTTTATCTTTCATCCTGAAGGCCACCTTGGGTGACCAGGAAGGTGCCTATGTAAAAAAAAAAATACATTATTATTATTATTATTATTATTATTATTATTATTATTATTATAGCTGAGATTTTACTAAAAAAAAAAAAAAAAAAAAAAGAACAAAAACAAAAATAATTTGCAAAAAATCTAATTTGTTAATTAATAAATAACTTAAAAAACCCTAATAATAAAACCCATAGTTAACAGCAGAACAACCCTAGTCACCATAGGGTTAATTGCTAGAGTTATAAAAATCTCATGTGTTTTGAGTAACCAAAAAACCCAATGGAAGTTACTGTGGTTGAATGCTGGAAAACAGACAAATAAAATTCTTTTTTTTATTATTATCTGTAACACACTTTGACACCTTGACTTTCAATAAGTCATAAATGTATTTCACTGAAAAAGGGTGGAAGTATTTTTTATTCACTTTCGAAC
The DNA here is from genome assembly GCA_028570985.1 of Heterobranchus longifilis. NCBI lineage: Eukaryota > Metazoa > Chordata > Actinopteri > Siluriformes > Clariidae > Heterobranchus > Heterobranchus longifilis. The sequence continues at coordinate 7,557,121 of JAOVVB010000030.1, forward strand.
CTTGCCCTTGCCGTCTTTCTGCACTTATCATGCTGAGCAATGAGTCAGTTTAGGAAATGTGGTAATAAAAACAAGCAGTCTGTCTACAGATGTATAAAACCTTGCCTCAATTCAGTGCATAATTACATGCCACCAGTACATTTAGAAAACTAAATGTACTGTATAGAACACTATCTAAAAATAAAGCCATGATCTTTAATTGTTAGCTTTATTTAAAATGTAATTTATATATACAGTAAAGTTATACCTGGAAAATGGGCATGAACAACTTTACAAACATGCAGGATGAACTTAAAGATAAGATCTTTAAATACGATCACACATTTCTTCACGAATCCTTTTCCTTACCTTTCTCATCCAGACCATCTCCATAGAGCTGTGGATTTTAATGAGCACCAAAATACAGAAAGGCAGCATTTTTCTTACTGCTGGCTTAAAAAAGGGAACGACTGCTGAATTAGCATTGATTCACAACGAGTGTGTCACCTTCACGTCGTGATCCTTAATGAGTGCAGGTCTAACAGCCCCCTCAGTGTGATGGAGTGTAAAAATTCTATACTACATTCTTCAAGCTAATGATTTTGCTCTTCAGGAGCTCCTGTGATCCAAGACTGCAGGCTTTTTCTCTACTGCATTAGAAATATCATCACAGTCTTATTATTCAGGAACCTTGTCGTAAGTTTTTCATGTTTTTCAGAATCAAATGTATTTTTTAACAAAATGCTACACAGGGAAGAAACACCTAGCCTGCATGTTCAAAAGCTCTAGTTAAAACTAGGAGAAAATAGATCACAAAGAGTTGCGAGAAGTACTTTTTTCAAGCATATGCATATGCACCAAGTTCTAATATTAAAGCTTTGCACACTATGAATATTACTGCAATATTCAGTTGCAGGGACACGTCTGCAGAGTGATTACTATAATTATACAAATAACATTGCAGCATACATGCACACTTGTAGGCAGAGGCTGGTTTCTGCTCCACACTGACCTAAATGAAATCCACGGCTAATTACAAGTTACGACTTACTAATGCCACCGCAATATTCAATGTCTCTAAAATAATTGTGTGTATTAGTTTTAGAGAGCAAGGGAATGAAATGGATTGTTATTCACAACACCACCGCTTACCTTGTTAAAGTCTTCCGACGTGGCTCTCATCTCCTTCCAGGTTTTGTTGAGCAGCTGGATACAGATGCAGAAGAACTCTTCAAACGAGTGGTCATTAGTGAAGAACATGGGGTGGAAATCATGGCAGTTCTCACTTGCTGTAGAGGAGAAAGTGGACAGTGTTGATCGTCAAGTCGAAGAGGCCAGAGCCAAAAAAATCCATTCATTCAGTAGATGAACACCACAGCTACAGGCTGCAATTCAACAGATCAGCAACCTCTAATTCATTATGAAAAACCTTATTTTCAAAATGTATGGGTTTCACAATACAGCACCTTGTTTAATCATTCACTCTTGCCAGACACTCGAAAAGTTCTACTTGCTCCTGCAGATAGTTCGACCAATGCAGTCCCTTTTAAACAAAACCCTCTACTAACACTAACAATTTGTTTAATACGGTCCATTCCCAAAGACCAATTTCATCCACTCCTGCAAAAAAAAGGTTTGACCAAGCCAGCCTCTTCCAAAATGCCCAGTTCCGTGGGCATGAAAAGAAAAACTGCCCTCTCCTGTAAGTTCTTTCTTGGGTCTTGTGGAACCCAAATCCCAAACTTAATGCACAACTACACAATTTGGAGTCTTCCGTCTACAGTGTCGGGGGACGTTACTTTTTAAAGTAACCAATTGCATTACAAACTTACTGTCTTTAAAAGTAATGAGTTACATTACAGCGTTACTTTCCGATAAAAGTAACTAATTCGAGTACTTTTCCATTGTAGAAATTGAAAACTCCTTTGTGATTCCTCATGCATGTTGTTTTAGTCAAGACCTTAATAATTATTCTCCCATCATCACTCAGCGAAGTTTGGCCCATAATCTGTTAACTACTAATACCCCTATCTCACCTAAGTACGGTTCATCATGATTCACCGCGAGTTTTGGCGCTGTGATTAGGTTTCCATCTTTCCGCACGTCGTATAGTCAGACCGCATAGGTGAGATAGGGGTATAACAGCAGGAATAACAGAAAGGGGCAAGTTATTGGGGGTGGGGCTTGTAGGACGACTTTCACACGCACACACACACTAACGGATTGGGAATGACTGCTGTTTGGCTCACGGATTACATAAATTGACTGAATAACATTACATTTTTGAATACTAAACTAACAAAATAACTGAGTACTTACAGTAAATAGATTTAGTTAGATTACTCATTACATTCAAAAAAAAAAAAATCCAAGTACTCTAACGTGTTAAATCCAGTAACACATACAGTAGGAACATGTGAATTACGATGATGAAGGTACACCAGAACCAGTGCTAAGAAACACAGAACAAAAAGTTAGAAAGGTATGAGGGACGGGAATTTCTATATATATATATATATATATATATACAGTATATTTTTTATTTCCACTAGTATTTCATTTTCAGCTTACATACATTCCTTATAAATCCACACACCACATAGCAGGGATTGGAAAGGAAGTAGATATCGAGCCTTACTGAAATATCCTGAAAAGGACAAAGCTCAGATGTTCCAGATTAACCGAGAGGATTAAGTTCTCGGCTCATAAGACACCTACACACTTCTTGACGATGCAAATGCCAGCTATAAATGGCAGTATTACAAGCACATTTTCTCAGAGACGATTCGATGCCAGCTTGCAGCAATTGCTCTTTATTAAAAAATAAATTAATAAATAATAATCCAGATGTGCCTCTAGTGGGAGCGCATCTCGCCTTCTGCGGTCTGGTTCAGAATAAAAGGGAGTTAGAGCAACATATTAAAAAGAAGCAAAGATGGTTGCTTTTTCATAATTTTCTTTAAAAAAAAAAAGAAAAAAAAGTAGAGCCCAGACAAAAACATGTAGTTTTTTTCCTTTCTCATTTCCTCAATAAATCCTTATTACAATCTCTCTTGTAGAGAGAAGAATGAATCCTTAGCCTTTAACATTATGCTCTTGTCTCCTTTTACATAAAAAATGGAGGATCTGTGGAGGAAAAACAGTTTTGTGCCAATATGATGAAAGCCAGAGATACAGTTAATGTGTTCATAAGCAGCATTGCTGAAGGGGAAAAAGAAATGGTGTCTGCGATCAACCAGAGCTCCTGCAGTGAGCACACCAGTGTTTAATACAGGACCAGGCCACACTGCAGGTATGCCAGGGCATGACACCAGCTTGAATCCAAGGTCTTGTTTGGAGAGTAGACCTAGAGGCTTCTCAGCAGGCATGGCCCTCTCGCAGAGGGCAGGTAATTGCATTGGCTCTGCAGAAATTGAAACTTCACAGCATAATGAATGATGCCTTCAGGGTGACAGGGAACTCTTATTCGAAGAGATGTGGCTGCTCCAATAGCATGCAGCAGGGCTATTTGTGTGCTAGAAAGTACCCTTATAAACAAACCATGAATGTCACAGGAGCTAGGTTTTTTTTATTTATTTTTTTTAAAGTACACTCTGAGAGGCTAATTCCATCTGGTAGTAGTTACTACTTTCCAAGACAAATACAAGGAACTTTTGGGATAGGGGAATGCTTAATATATTTAACAACACAACCAAACGTGTGATACCGTAGCAACCTGCCAGCATGTCAATCTACAGTATTAATAAAGTACACATTGTGCTTTTAACGGTCTATACACTCATAGGCCACATTAATAGGAACATTCATGTAATTGCATGAATCCCCATTCATGCAATTATCCAATCTGTTAATTAACTGGTAACACCACAATCGAACAGTTATGCAGATACAGGTCAAGAGTTTCAATTAATATATACACATGCAATAATTGTGACCACAGTGACTTAGAATTTTTAGAGTTTACACAGATTGGGGAAAAAAAAAAGAAAAAAAACATGCCAACAACAGAACAAGACCACATAAAGTCAGGCCTTGGAGAGGAAGTTGAGGCTACACTGAACACTGGTTCACCTAAACTGCTCCATTGAAGACCAGGAAAATTTAATCTGGTCTTTTTCCACATGCTTCTTGGTGTTGTCAGTGCAGAATGATTTAGTGTTGTTACAATGCCTCTATCTGGGGCATCCTCTCCCTAAAGAATAGTTGTACAGTTCAAAACCCTGAATATTTCATCATAACAACTCACATCATTTCCCAATGGAAACAAATAACTTAGGATGCCTATAAATTAGACATGGCATTAAACATCAGCACGCACTGGTGACAAATCAAGCATAGTGTTGTTAGGAGTGGCTGACAAAGCTCTAACGCAAATGTGCCACACCCCTCTGCTTAAAACCCCATAAACTTTTACTATCTTCTTCTCACAATCCAGGTTTCATCAGGCAAAGTGTGACATTAATCTGGCAGCTCAGTAACCCATCTGACCTGCCATCAACCACCATAAACTCATTGAATACCGTATCAGACACTCCATCCGTGACAGAATAAAAAGCCACAAAAAAAAGAAGGAAAAAAAAAAAAGCCACGACACGCTTGTGATTCGTCTAACGTCTCCTTGTAAGCTTTGCTAAATATTCAGTGTCACATAAACATCTGCAATGCTTGCAGTTAATTCAAGATCCTTGGATAACCTGGTGGTTTTGTCATGCTATAGCAAAGTCATGGTGGACAATTTTAATAGAAATTTTAAGGGAAATGTGGAACTTTACAATAAAGAAAGTCATCTTATATAGTAGAATTAAAGAATCTGAGCATCTCTCCTCACAGCACTATGGCATGACTTCTACTGTATCATATGATTCTATCTGCCAGTTAATCTTAACACAGAAAGAACTACACAATACTAAGGCCACAGTATGGAATGAGCATGCATGAGAACATCCGCATGTTTCGGTGACAAATAAGGCTGGTGTGATTTGTGTGGTTGAGCAATTACATACAGTAGAACCTGCGTTCAGTTCAGGTCCAGTCCTCACTTTAATATTAACTCTACTCTAAAAAATCTGAGCTTATTAAGACATTCAAAATTAGTTTTGTTTTTTTGCTTGTTTTTATTTATACAGAGTATGAACTTAGGGTGAACAATGGGCTCATAAAATCATACTAAAACCAAATTTAATAATAACAAAAAATACAATTAATAACTTTTTAAGTGCAACAGAGCTTCATATTTGCCTGTACAGTTACTAAGGGGATTTATTTATGGTTGCATTATTCAGTATCACCCAAATGAGAATGGGTTGCCTTTTGAATCTGGTTCCTCTCAAGGTTTATGGTTTCCCCCGTCATGTCATATCACTGAGTTTTCCTTCCAACAGTCACCTTTGGCTTGCTCATGTGACATGGCTTTAACAAAACAAGATTACATAAATCTGTTATTATAAATTATTTTTGATGAATGTTACTTAGAAATTAATTCCAGCATGTTCATATAGCATATTCATAATAAACTTTTTAGGCAAATAAAACTGGCAGGATTGAAAAAGCCTGGCACAGAGTAACACGCAGGCTTGACTAATTGGACTTAACTGTAAGAACAGACCCTTATTACAAAACTGAGCACAAGCTTTCATCTTCTTGCCATGGACCGATACATTTTTAAAAATGAGGAGCTGAGTAAAGGTCTTAAGTGCTCATCATCATCAGAGCTTCTACAATCTGTATTTTCAGGCTGATAAATACTTTTATAGTAAAACAGCAAATGCTCCACTGCTGAAGTGTGTAATTTGTGACGGATCCTGTCTCTGTTGCGAGCGAGTTCCTTGCCCTGAAGTCAGACTTAATCCACAGTGAAGCAAGAGGAGGCATTTGGCCACCAATCACGGCGAGAAACAGGCTGAAAACACGGATGCATCCAGAATAAAAGGTTACTAAATAAGTGAGGAAACGTATGAGCAAACCATTCAGGGTGAGGAAAGTGAGAAGGGAATAAAGTAGACTAAGACTGCAAGTCACCTTGAAGACAAGAGATGAGATGGAATGATAAATGCGTAGTGATGGGTGCCATCCCGGTGTTAATGAAAAACCCAGCAGGCCTGTCAGTCATCCAATGACAAGTCAGAAAAGAATAATCGCCTGAGGCCATCAGTTGTCTGAGCTACATTCTTAAGGTAGTCAACAGTTCCTGTGATGTCCATCAAATACTAAACAAATGTCACATTTTGAACCTACAATTCCTAGTCCTTGATTTATAGGATGGAACATTGCAGGAAACAATATGGAAATGTGCTTTATTTCCTATCACTTTAAAAAAAAACTGCAGCTCTCTACGTGACTTACAGGAGATTCTAACTTTAATTTAACATTGCCATGGCGGCATAATTGCGTGTCCAATTTGAACACAAAAAAATGCTTAACATACAATAGAAATAAAATTGTGTTTTTGTTGTATTCGTTTGCACAATCTCCATTGATTTCAGACACATGGGTTTAGTAAATTAACCGTATGTGCTAAATTCATCCATTTGCAATGACTGCACTCTGTAGAAATGCCCCAAATGTACAATTCATTCAAGGACATACACCTTGCATGACTTTTCAAATATAGAAAGAAACCTTCAGAAAATCAGGCACCTTGAGTTTTTTGTTTCTTATTTATTATCCATTAGCCTTGGATTTCAGCATGAACAATGGCCTTACCACAACATGCAGTCGGGATCTTATAATCTAGCACTACAAGACAGGTTGATGAATGCATGGCCAAATGTGAGGGTCATTTTATTTTCAGGGACAAATTTTTTATCTACCAAAGGGAGCGCTCGGACAGGCCAATCTGTTCATACCTATCCTTTCTCCATCTGAAATATGCTCTCACTTCCACATCACATCACACCTATCCTTTAGAGCACACGCCAACTCTTAATCCCACTTACAGCTGAACTATAGTATGTATCAATTTCATCCAAAAGAATCAAATTACTTAAAGACTGCCAATTATTCATATGAGAACGTGTCAGCGAGGGCATGTTCGATCATCAGCTGTGGACAGAAGGAGGTCAGTGGAACCTGTAGGTAACATGAGAATATTCTCACCGGTGTCTTATTAATTTATTTGTGTTTCTTTGTGCCTTTAGTTTTTTCTGTAGTGAGAGAGAGTGTGAGAGCTGGCTGGTTCAAAGTCTTCCTCCACTTGGCAAAAAGTCATATCCCTTGCCTTCCTCCTCCAAACCAAACACCACACTCTCTTCGACCTGTACGTCAAGCAACACCTGTGCTTCAAAGCCCTTGTGGGGAGATAACCTAGCCTCCTTAGACAATGTACAAGCATTCATAGAGCTCTTTGAGCATGCAGCAGCTGCATGGGGACGGTCAGACATGGAAAGGGCTCTGTAACACTTTTCTTTCCCATTATGGGAAGACCAGCTTGTCGCCCACCACCATAAACACACCTGAAGTATGACATCATCATGGAACTGGGTGCCTGGACACCTGAGGAGCACTGCTGTTGCATTCACCTACTCTCCAGTACTATCCATTTACTTACACTGAGTAGCTGAAGGACTCCTTTCAGAGGTGGTTAATGGGAGAGGATCAGGACATGGAATAGATCATCAAGGTAATGATGCTGGAGTAATTAATTGGGTCTGTGCCTGCCAGAAACAAAAAGGGAGTCCAGTGCCACTGACCTGCATCCCAGGATGAAGCTGTTCAGCTAGAAGAAAATAACATGGAGGCAATCCCTGGTCTCTTCTCTCTCTCTCTCTCTCGCTCTCCCTCTGTCTGCCTGTCTCTCACACACTTGATGGAACAATGTGGGACGAACGTTTTCTGTTGAGTTATGGTTTTTGAATAAATGTGAGTCTGAAGCTCAACTCAAAGTCCGCCCCCCTCCCAGGCCTTCCTCCACACAATAAAGTATGTGATTATTCCATTACCAGAACAAAGTTGATCATTTTCCAAAAAGAGCATGAACGAATGTTTTCGTAAAATTCATTTTAGATCAGTAAACTATATTATTATAAACCGTGCAGCCAGAGCTCCTGTCGTAGCTGCTTTTAAAGGTCCCCATATTTTACTCCTCCTCCAAAATCACCATTTCAGTGCCTATGTAAAAGAGCTACTGCTGGGCCCTTGAAGGGGCTCTTCGTAAACCAGAAAACAGCTGAGCTAAACAAGAAGTTTTTTTCCCCTGACATTTTTGTTTGTACTTGCACACTGGAGACCCAGCTGAATGTCTACAAATGACTAAAAAGTGGATTTTGTATAAAATGTCTGCTTTACAATTTAATTAGTCCCTTGTGGTAGATCAGAATCAATAACCCAACAGTGCTGTGGTAAAATACCAGATATTTTATGCCAAAAGAAGTCTTAAATCAAATTAGACACCTTTCGATTCGTCGCAAAGGCCAAGCTCGCTGTTTGACACAGATATGTGTAAGTGCACTGTAGCAGAAGAATAAATCAGCCTGAACCGTCTCTATTCTACTCCAGCAGCTGAAGATGTGGATGCTCTTATTAGTGGAGCACAGCAGGAGTGAAGAAGTGATGGCTAAGTGCGAGTGCAGTACAGTTTGACAATACATTACTGAAAGCTTCATTCACAGAGAAGGTGTGGTCCAGTGGAAACTGACTGAGGGTGCTGGAATATAGACTCCAGTACCAAATACACCTCTATACTTAACAAGGCCCTAGGGAACACCATGTCAAAAATATCCTCACTGAATCGTCTCTCTTGACATCTGGGCAACAATTAAAGATGATAGAGCACTGCTCTGGCTCGACTTCCTGCCTGGACGCTTCATCCCTGAGGCATTTCCACAGTCTTGTCCAAGCTTGATGCCAATCTGGAAAGTGTGCGATAGCTCAGTGGGAGAAATCTCAAGACCCTCCATCCTTGAAGTTAGGTGACGATAACAGTTGTTGACATTAGGCTTCCTATTGTTGTCTGAACATGTCCATGGCCAGCTGGGACATGACAAGCTCAAAGGAGTGAAAAACAAGCCCCAAAAGTCTATACTCATTTAACACTCCTTAAGCCCAGTTCCCACATTCACAATTTTTGCAAAGGACTGACAAATTCACAAATCCTAATGAGTCATGGGTAGTCATTCTGAAAAATCATGGCTTACTTGCATGCTTAGGGGTGACTGCTATGCCAGCATACACTACAAATTTATTAAACTTGTCTAACCATGGTGATTTGTGACATCATGGTGATTTGTGTCATCAGGGGTCGTTTAGACACCTTAGCTGCTTTAAATTGGTGTATTAATTGTGTAAACTGTGATAAATTGCGTATGATGCATCTGCATGATTTTAAAAACATCTTAGGTAACCCTTAGCACTTCGCTGTGTATTGCAGGTAGCTCTGTAGGGATCTGTAGCTCCTTGCTGTGCATCATAGAGATATTTTTAAGCAATCAGTGTTTTCTGTGCCCTTACCATACCAAATCATCAGCTTTTTCATGCTTTTACATAGTGCTGGTGTATCTGGGCATAGCTCTGCCTTTAGCACGTTATTGCCACACCGTAGATAATGACATCAAACCATGTCGGAGCCATAGCAACCTCTGATTTCGAACCAGAAGTGATCCGTAGCTCAAATCGTAAAAGCTTCAGCCACATACGGGCTAGGCTGGGCTTCAGGAGTGACAAAATCCTAACAACAGACAAAACTCTTTAGTGCCCTTTCCAAAATCAAGAAAAGCTGACAACACCATGAATCAATAAGATATACTTCTTGATTAATATTACATGTGCTTTTTAAACCAAGGAGTAAGAAATCATCATGTGGTGCAGACCACTTTGGATTCCATTAAGGTGTTCGCTCAAGAAACATGGAGGACTATAAATCTTTCAGGGTGAAATGGCTCTCAGAGATGAGGTGAGATGGGGACACCAGGACAGCTCATAAATGATGCATAGGCTCACAGAAGCCTCAGTCGAAAAGAAAGAAGCCCTCATGCCATTACATGATCAAAATATGCAAACAAGTAAAATGGCTTAACTACAGATCCCGAGTTCTTCCTCCTGAGCCTTTTCATCAAGTCTTTTTCTAGTTCAGTTTTGTTGAACAAAGAAATATTATTATCTTGTAAAGAAACTAAATGTAGTACGTGAATTCAAGAACAATGAATTTGGAACCTTAGTGAACGAAGCCTACATTATAGCCTTCATGACCACCTTCAAATCTTCAAAACTGTATACAAAGTCTACATTGAAGACAACAGAATATCTGTTAATAGGAAATTGTTTAAATGTCTGAATGTACTATTTAGCAATAAAAGGAAATGTGCCCTCCCACCCAACAAAGCGAACAACAAACCTGTTTAGCTGTAAGTGTGTCAATGTTCAAATGAAAATCCTTAACTCTATTCAGTAAGTCCCAGACTTACAAAGAAGTTTCATTCCAGGAGGACGTTCATAAGTCGGATTCATTCGTAAGTCAGACAAAGTGAGTTTTATACATATTTGACACAGTGAAACAGAATTAGTTTTTTTTTTTTTTTTTAAGGCAATTAATAAACAAAGAACATAAATTAAAAAGTCAGTAAAAGATGATATACAACTTTTAGTTCTGACTGATTGGATGGGAGCATTTCCACGAGTGGTGATAAAAAGCATAACAGCACTGGGTTAGCACAGAGCAGTTAGTTGCGAAAGGATATGTGTTGGTGGAGCAAATGATTAAATGAACAAACCAATCATAATCTGTTGATAATAAATGATATTTTTGGAATTAGTATATACTGTAATAGCAACATCATACTTGAGGCCGTGCTGTTGTGCTGAATATCAGCACAGCTCTGATGCCTTTGGCATACTCCTGCTCGTATGATATTGCTTAAATATCTAACCTTAACTAATTAGCTACTATGAGAATAACTCAATATTGCAGTAGATGATGTTTTCTTAATTGAGAAAGACACTTAAATTTTCTTCTTTTTGAGATACTATGTTTCATTTCTCGTAATCAATGTTAAATTCTTATTTTAAATTTTAAATATTTATAAATAAAAACCTTTCACATGTCTTTGACAAATGAGTCTTGGGTGAGGTGTGGAACTGAACCAAGCTTAAAGCTTACTCTTTAATGAGGAATTAGACCCAGTGTTCTCTGCTGTTTGATTTAAAATTATTTCTGGTGAAATTGAGGTCGAGTGCTGAATCATTTCATGACCCGTGTCTGATAGCAATATCACAGTCTGAAAGAATCTCTCAGTTAAATGCATGCACTTTCATAAAGCACAGGTGCTTCCTGTCTATGTTAATATCTCCTAGCTGCTTAGCTGCCTTAACAAATGGAAGGTCACATAATAAAATGCTTTGTCAGGGACAGAGCCCTGTGCTATATATGAACAGAGAAATAAATTTATTGTGACTGTGCTTTCATTTTCCCTGCAGATACATGCAACAACAAAAAAAGAATCAGTCCTGTGTGTGTAGAAATTTTCATTGAGAATGAAAATCAATGAAAAAGACCTCAAGAAATAATAATGCTTTTTGTGCAAAGTGTTTTCCCCCCACTGACAAAGGAAGACAAAGGCGGAATCCAGATGCAACAACAAACCACAGCTTTAAATACACAAAGCATCCATTCCTAAAGACAAGAAAAAAAACTGTTTTGAAAAATACAGAAAATGCATTCTCTTCCTTCTTTTGCATTCTTAAATAAACCTTCCTTTTTATCATCTACATTTTTTTAACAATTATCGCACTCCTAAAACTCATTAAATGTGTTTGCCTGATTGACAACCACGCACATAACACAATCCAGCTACATGTATGCACCTCTAAAGATAAAACAGACTGCTAAAACTGCTTGCTTTAGAACAGTCTTTATTTAAGATTATGTGCTGGCGAGTCAAAAGGTGACCAATTTAACTAAACAAAAACATAAGAGCTTTTAATTAGATAATTACTGCGGTGATTAATATGTTTTCCGCTGGCAGGAATTACTTTAACCCTAACTGATGCAGTGAGTAGCTTCTCATTTTTTTAAACAACCATGTCAGTAGACACTTCCTGTTTTCGCTGTGTTTTAGAAGGGTTAAATTATTGGCTCACATCAAGCAAAGAAAATAACCATGAAGATTGCTGAAGTTATGGGAATTGGGTCGAGAATTGCCCAATACATGATTAAAACCTGGAAGGAAAGAGCTGAACTGTCAACATTGCAGAAGAAATGTGACTGGGGGAAAAAAAATAAAAATCATAAATGACCATCCTCAGAGATCACTTAAACTCTAAGTTAAGCTGCTTTATAAAAATTTAACAATAGAGATGTGGAAGTAGCATTGGAAAAAGGGTCATGCAGTCTGACTGATCCTATTCCAGAGCGAAGGGTCAATCAGGGTAAGAAGCGAAATGCATGAAGCAATGCATCCATCATGCATAGTGGCCACTGTACAAGTCTCTGGAGGCAGTGTTTTGATCTGGTGTTACTTAACTTGGTCAGGTCTAGGCTCAGCAACGTTATGTGGCAATAAAATTAAGTCAGCTGACGAGGACTGCACCAACATGCCAATGATATCAATTTCATCAATTATTTTAATATGTCGACTTCCATGGAGTGTATCTTTTACTCTCTCTCTCACGCACGCACACACACGCCAGTGTATGGTGGAATATGAGATTTAATCCCTAAAAAAAAATGAATCTGATCAACGTATAGTAAATCTTTAAAGAAACACACACACAAAGTTGCGAGCGCACACACAGCACAAACACAGCACAAACATCTTAAAAGAAAACACTACGGTTCTCTCAGTCTGACCTCAAAATGATGAGAAAGCAGCCTAAGTGTGTATTAAAGTGAATTTAGTCTTGAGTGAGAGAGTCAGTGACTGGGAGACCCTGCATTCTTATCAGAAAGGACAGAAGATTCTCCAAAACAGATGCTAATGTACAGCACATTGGCAAGTTTTTTTTTTTACGTGTACAGACTTTTAAATATATGTGATGTAAAGTTAAACTTTGAATTGACTGCTTCCTACATAGATTTCATGTTAAAATAAGTAATAAATGCATGAACCTTTCTGAGAGGAATGCAGTTGATATTATTCATAGATGTATATGGTAATATGTCACTAAAGTTTTTTTTTTTTTTATAAAAATCTTTTTTTCTATATAAATGCAGTCACTCTTGGATGCGGGACATAGTAATTCCTACCACTTTTTTAAAAAAGGATTTTTTTAAGGGTTTAAAGATTAAACAATAAAAGTGATCAATCGTCCAACCAGAAAATTATCGTTAACCACAAAAAAGGACTCATTGAAAAAAAACCTATATATATAGAGATAGACTAATCATAAAAAAAAATAATAATTGATAGATTGAAAAAATATATAATCATCATGTGCAGCCCTACAGCTGACTACCTGAATGTCCAGATTATCACATCAAAGCATTTTTCTCACCTGACTTTTTTTGGGGGAGGGCCTGTATATTTGGTTATTTTCATACTAAATCAATATGATACTACAAAAGGAAAAAAGACTCACATTCTTGATGTGGAATGTGATTTGATACACAACTTTTTCTTGAGCTAGAAGACTTACTGTACAACAGCCAGCTAAACACTCCAATAGAAGATGTTTGTGTGTTTATCTGTATTTTTAGATTTCAAACTTCCCTTCGTGCGTAACATATTTACTCTTTTATGTTTATCTTAGAGTTACGAAAAATGTACAGATTGGATATTTAAAAATACAGACAGAACACATGTTTGTTTGGTCCAAACCCAGACATAAGAAAGCATCAAAGACAGATCTGAGAGAAACAGACCACAAACTTACGCAGTTCTCCTACTTTGAGGATCTCACACAGCATTTTGGTAAGCTCGATACTGCTGCGGCCAAACGGACACTCGTGCTTGTCTTCACGACTGCTGTTCTCCAGCACGATCTAAAACAAAGCATAAAATAAAATGTTAAGAATGATGCTAACTAAAAGTTCAGGCTTTAAATAACTTATACATCTACATATATTCAAAACAGCACTCATGTATACAAGTGTGTAATAGGCTCAAAAACAAAAAGATGACTTCTATAGTATCTGTTATATCCAGTAACAGTTTCTGTTTACCCTGAAGACTGTTTATGAAGGAATAATGTCGTTTCTGCAGTGGCACTGAATTCTAGTGTTCAGAGCCCTTTAGCAATCTGGGTCATTATGGGGAAAATCCTACACTGCCGGTTCATCTATAACTGCCCCTCAATGCTTTAATGGTGTGCGTGTGTGTGTGTGTGTGTGTGTGTGTGTGTGTGTGTGTGTGAGAGAGAGAGAGAGTAAAAGATACAAAATACAATTTTTACCCTGATGTAGGAATCCTGGTGTTGTTTAGCAAAATACAGCATATTATCCAGAGCCAACATCCCGGGAGGAATCTGTGTGAAATCCACTGCCGGGTTCACGTGATTCTGTAAATGCAAACACACACACAGTCATAGGAACAATTAGGTCTGTTCTCCTATACAGAACAACTCCGGTCAGGTTCAACACTCATATAATACTCTAAGATATACATACTAATATCATGTGCATGCTTTTACAGCAAATTTATCAACTTAATTATTGCTTCCATTGTTCAAAATTCTCTTTAGCCCATTACAATGGATTAGAATTATATGAACTGCACATATCACTAATACACAAAAAGCTTTCCTAAGCTCTCAGAGGATTAAAGGCATTAATTCTGCCTCTCATTGTGTCTCAAAAGCAATTTGATATTTTTAGAAAATGTGAAATGGCTGCTCTAAAGAATCATTTCCACATGAGAATAATTGAATGGAATGAGTCAGCTGTTCCTACCTAATTACATTCAAGAAAGAAAAGGAAAAAAATTTTATATCATATTATATATTGCAATGCACCATAAATAATATTAAAAACAAATATCGTGATAACTTAATAAATACAAACAAAATACATAAAAGAAAATATTTGTACAGAATAAGAGACCACCGGATTCTTAAGAAGTCAATATGTTTAGAAATCACTAGACAATTAATCAACACAAGCGCAAACACACTGATCTACACTACCAAACTATTGTACACACCAACCCGTAAATGCTCTTTTGTACAATATTCATTACTTGATAAATTTTTGCACTAACTATTTCATCCTTGCTGCTACAATACCTCAACTCATCACCTCAACACCACAGAGAACTGTAATGTCATGTTTGTCGCACTGTCACTTGGTCGCTCGTTTGCACATTTGCGCGTGCACTTTATGTTGTCTCTTCTGCATAAAAAACGTAGATAGTTCCCGGCTAGCCAGCTAATTAGGTCTTTAAGTTAGCTTGTTAGTTCTTTTGTTAATTTATGGTGCTAATTTATGTTGTCAAGTCAATCTGTCTTGCCTCAGCTATCCAGCTCATTAGGTTTCTTAGTTAGCTACAGTAGTTAGTTTTTCTGTTAATTTATGTTGTAAATTTATGTTGCAGGTAGCACTTTGGTCCTTGAGAAACGTTGTTTTGTTTCACGGTGTACTAACTGTATATGGTTGAAGTGACAACAAAGCCTACTTGACTTGACAAATGAGTTTTTGGGACTTTTAAGACAGAAAACTGTCCAGTAGTACACAGATAGTAACTAGCTAACCTGAGGTGCGGTTTGTTGGTGATTTTTAAGGCTGGTAACTCTAAATGAACTTCTCCTCTGCAGCAGAGGAAGGTTTTGGTCTTGCAATCCTAAGACAGTCTTCATGAGAGCCAGTTTCATCATGGTGCTTGATGGGTTTTGCAAACGCACTGGACACAATACTGTTCTTGCAAGAACTATTCCAGAACAGCTGACCTTCATGTCTTATAATAACAACAGAGGGTAGTTGTTACTTAATTACATAATGCCAAATGTGTTATTTCATAGGTTTGAAAAGAAAACGGGCATTAGCAATGACACTCAGACAAACTTATTCTGTGTGTATTTTATCAACCATGAGCGAAAAAAAAAATAAGAGAACCAACCATCAGGGTCATCAATACTGATTAAATTTTAAGAAATAGCTCAATTTTAATAGCTATCTAAAACTTTTGTGGGTTTTGTATGAGAGTGCTTAGATGCTTTGCAGGGCCTCGACATACAGAGATGAGTCAAGAGCTGATTGAAAATAAAGGGAGGATTTCACACACAGATGTGAAGAGCATCAGCAGCTAAAAAAGAAATATTAAAAGAGCTGGCAGCAACATGTCACAAGCCATGATGTGCGTGTGTGCGTGAGAGAGAGAGAGAGAAAGAGAGAAAGACAGAGAAAGAGGTCATTTCTATTTAATTACTATTTAAACCACTTTAGGACTGTCCAGTTCTAAGCCAAATCCCAAATAGCTGATTAATCACTGCATGTTCTCACTACACAAAGCAGAAACAGTGTTTAAACACAGTGTACAATGTTTAAGAGTCATGCATTTATTCAAAGGAGATTTCTTACTTCAAAGCTTGGGATATGCATGCCTTACAAAAATTAGTACTATAAAATATAAAATATACAACATTCACGTATATAAAACATTCACAATGTGCATTTTTTTTGCCTTACAAATTTGTACGCAGTTAATATAAAACTTTTCACGGTATTCAAACATTGACATGTGTTTCCAATAGGCACAGTGTACAGTGCAAACTTCTGGCTACTCTCACAGCCATCTGCACGACCTGCATCTTATGAGAGCCAAAACATATGGGAACATATGGCTTATTAGCAGAGCTGATACAAACAGCTCCTGCATGACGCCACAAAAAAAAAAAAGCTACTAAAGAACAGGCAAGCAGTAGGTTTAAATCAGAGGGTAGGGTTTAGAGCACGGCTTATCAGTGGACAGCACACAGCAGCATGTGGAGTCAGAGGGTCACCTCCACTAGTCTCTCACTTTCACAGACCTTACCATCTCTTTCTTCCTTAAGACCCCCCTGTCTGCTCACCTGTCTCTCTCTCTCTCTCTTTCTCTTTGAAGACATGCCAAACCCGTAATGAGGTGTGTATGACGTGTTCATAAAACATACAATTCGGTTATAAAATATGCAGCCAGAGCACCAGGCCTGAGAATTTACCAGTAACTAGCAAATCTGAAATAGGTGCAATCTAATGAAATAATCATTTGAATGTTACAAGCATGTCTACTCACGTCCAGTGGCTCAGGGACATTATGTCCTGTTTGTCCCGTAAGAAGATTCATTACTAAATCTGTAATTCAGGTTTGTGGCTTTACTGTACCTTCATCTTTTTCATTGTCTCAAGTTAAATTTATAGTTTACTGTTATTACTTATATATCTCTTTTTTCTCTTTCCCCCCCCCCCCCGTCTTTGCAGACAAAACCCATATTTCCAGCTGTTTTTTTCTTATTTCTTTCTCACTTTTTCCTCCCTCCTCTTCTTTTTTTTCCCCACTTCTTTAAATATACCCGGTGTCTAGCCATGTACATACGGACACATATACAGGAGCAGTTGCAGCTCAGTGGTTAAAGCATTTGACTACTAATCGGGAGGTCCCAGGTTTCAAACCCCACCACCACCAAGCTGCCACTGTTGGGCCCTTGAACCTTCAACTGCTCAGATGTCTTAGTAAGTTGCTCTTGGGTAAGGGCGTCTGCCGGATGCCGCAAATGTAAGTAGTGTCATAAACTTGGGAGGTAGCTCAGTGGTTAAGGCATCTGCCTACGGCTCAAAGGTCACAAGTTCAAACCCTACGTCCACCAAGTTGCCACTGCTGGGTCCATGAGCAAGGCCCTTAACCCTCAACTGGGTTAAAAATGCAAGTCGCTCTGAATAAGAGCATCCGCCAAATAAGATTGCACAAGCGTGCCCCTGCCATACCGATACGTCCCGTGAATCTGATATAAATAAAACAAACACTACATGTTCATTTTGTATGTTTTTGCTTAAAAAATAAATAAATAAATTAATTAATTAAAAAATGCAGTCGACCCCTGAAATTCTTAATTTTGGATGTGGTAAAAAAATAAAAAAAAGCATATAAATGCCTATTTTTATCGTTTAAACCCTAAATATGTTCCCAAAACACTTTTATTTTATTTAAAACTCAGGTTAATGCATTAACCCTTAAAAAAACTAAAAGAATGTAAAGTTTTTTTTTTATTAGTAATTATATTTGTAGACTTGTAAATAGTTGTAATCAACAACTCGGATATCAGTGTAGGCCGTGAAACAGACTTACGATGAAGCCCAGCTTCTTGTAGTCTCTGGTGTACATGGACTTGCGCTTTTCAATACTGCCGCTGCTGTTCGACTCGCACTCGACGTCGAAAGCAATCCGGCGCAGCTCAAAGATGATGTCTCTCTGAGCCTGTGAGGGAGAGAGAGAGAGAGAGAGAGAGAGAGAGAGAGAGAGAGAGAGAGGGACGATTACACGCCTTTACGTGCATGCTAATTATGTGATCATTATCTGACAGATGATTATTGAAGTCTTTCAATAACAATGTTATATGTTTTAAGGGAAGAGACACACCTGGTCCTGAGGGTCCATCTTGGTCATCATGCGATCCTCCAGAAGGTTAAAGGTCAGCACTTGCAGCATATAAAGCTGGTGCGCCATCTCATCATTAATGGGCTTGGGGCTCCTGATTACATTCTGAAAGACAGGAGGAAAGCACTTTATCAGTTTAACGTGGATGGTAGTGTTGAGAGAGAGAGAGAGAGAGATTAGAAAAAAGAAAGCCAAAGGGAGAAAGAAAAATAAAAGCACTCACTTGAAGGATAATGGAGCGCAACTGCTTCTGTGCCAGAATGTGAGCCATCTCCTGCAATCACACACACACACGCACGCACACACACACACGCACACACACAGAGACAGGAATTACAGTTAATATGCTGAATAAACAGCAGGATTGTAGAATAGGGTTTTTTTTTATCTCAGTCTGATTGGACTTACGGTAAGGGGACAATCAAGGATGTTGACAATGTTCGGATCATACTACCGTTACAAATGCAGCACGGAAAAGAAATAAGAGTAACAGAGTGAGAAAAGATGCAAAGGCAATTCTGTTAGTAGTGCAAAAAGGAAAAATCAGAAAGCAATGAGACCACAAAGTTAGTATGTCCAACATTCAATTAAACAAACATACAAACAACAAACAAACAAAACCAAACTGCTTAATTAACAAGTCGAGCCACATAAGGACAGCTGAAATGATGATCACAATTACGTTTTACATTATTATTCATTTAGGACAATTTAATTAAGCAGCACAATTATCCTGATGATTTAGGAATGTAAAAGAGTCGTACTGAGTATTTTGAGCCAAAAATAAAATCAAACTATTAGAATAAAGCCATCTGGTAGGAGTTAGCCAATTAAAAATGATGATGTATTAGAGTTGGAGTTTTTTTTTTTTTTTTTAAACACTCTGGAACTTAGCTTATTTCATTTATTTTAAATAAGTAAAATGTTAGATATCTACTGATGTAATTAGTGCTAGGAAAATGCTAAAATAATGCATAATGTTCCTGACAGACTCTACAGTGTAATTAGGTTCACAAGAGAGTTAAGTCTTTGCAATGCATGCAGCATTACAGTTATTTTATTATGGATAATGAATAAGGGATAATGCAAGGAGGATCTGAGAAAAATCACTGTAATACACAGCCTCGGGTGAATTATTGCTTTAATTTAGTAGGCAATGATTTGAATATACAGACAGAAACTTTGGCTCATTAACACAAAATTTGGATTTGTGTGCAGTCACAGATGTGTGTATATTGTGGCACATAACCTAAACTATTTTTTATTTAAAAAAAAAAAGAAAGAAAAAAAGTATTTAAGTAAAACCCATGACTTTTGTTTATGCAGAATAACAAAACACTCCCTCTATTTCTCTATATAATCCCCTGCTACACTAATACACTTCTCCCAGTGTTTCACGATACCTGCTTGTATACCATCAAGGCAGATTTTTTTTTTTTTTTTAGTATGCCAGAGAAATAATTGGACTGCCCGTTTCATGTCTGAAGCGCTGGCCTCCCAGGAACTCCTTTAATGTGGAAATAGCTTGGAGCGAGGCCAGGACTGTACAGGGATGTGTAAATACCTCCCAGCCAAGTTCCGGTAATGTGCAAGTGGTGGCCTGTGAATGATTGTGTGTACGGTTTCTACAGGCAGATGCGTCTCTTCTGTCGATTTTTCACAATCAAGCATTTTACTTGCTTTATGTTTATGGGAACAGCTACAGTGGGCTCCGAGCCACCCCGGCCAGGACCATCATTCACAGAAAATACGGTCTTCTTTAAAAACATTTGCAACAATCATTGTGGCCAAGAGACTCACAATTTGAAATCTCCGACAACTGTTTTACGCCTTCATCCATGAGAATTTTTATCACAAGTCCTGATTTGACACGAACGCCTCACGAACGCTTGACACTAACGCCCTGTCACACAGCGAAGTTCCCACCGCATCCTAAACATGATGAAGGCATCAGGAGTTATGTCATTAACTGCTCAAGGGAATTTTTATCACGTCCTTATTAAGTTCTTGCTGCATCTTGCTTTAACCCTGTCCTCAGCAGGTTGTTTTGAACATGTCCAAAAGACAACATTGAGTCCTTACCTGTTTCTACTGCGTTCCTGCCAAGCTGCACAAGCTATAACATGGCTCAGTGTGACGGGAACGTAGTTTTGACTCTCGTAATTGTGTTCTGTTATTCTGTTCAAGCAAAGGTCCTGGTTTGACCTTTTATTTTTATAATATTATTACTATTATAAGTGGATAATCTTATTCAAATAAAACATAATCTAACCAGCCATCTGAATGACCATTCCTGTTTAGAGCATTTGTTCATCAATGTGAGTGCAGTTAACCAGCAATAAACGGACATCAAGAGAGAGGGAAAAAAAATGAGAAGTGCGCTTTTGTTTTGTACCTGTCTCTTGTCCTCGGGGGCCTTCAGGAAGAGAGCATTAATCACTGCGATAGTGTAAGTCTGAATGTCCTGATCCGTCCTGAATATAGAGAGAGACACAACGCTCAGGGGAACAGAAGCACTGAACACTCATTCTTTGTCAATTTAGTTATTAGAACTGATGATGCATGATCTCTGTTGCAGGACCAACAAGTTCTGAACAGGGTCCCTGTGGAACACCAGCTCTCCTTACCCTTGAAGATGAGGCATGAGCTGGCCTATAGTGATCTCCTGCGCCACCTTCTGGTACAGGTCCTGGCTGTTGAGCACCATAGACTCCAGGATGGCCAGAGATCTCTGCAGCACTGCTGAGTCTGTAGATGACTTACACACAAAGCTTGCAATCTGCAGTGGAAGGAAAAAGAAGATAAAAGATAAAAAGAAAATAAAGGTTAAATTCCTGGTTCTGAGTCATAGAAAAAAAAAAGGACTACTCATTTTCAAACAGGCTCTCCACACGCACAGTGTTGCACGGTTTAATGCTACAACATGATGCTCAATGTTTTTTTTCCATTTCCCCCTCTTAGCCTTGGTGCATCTGTCAAAGCGACACAATAATGTTTCCTGTTCCTGCCCGTCACTGCCGAGCGATTAGAACGAAAGACATTTTGTTCACACACGCATATATGTCGGACGAGGTGGCACCTTGGTTGGCATCTGTCACTCTTTGAATAAGCCCTGCCACCCAAGCGCCAATTGTATCTTAGAAAACGTATTGACGTGCTGGCGGTTTGCGATAGGCATGCTTGCGGGTGGAGATGGATTAAATGAATCAGTATAATATAATATAATGTAATAAAAAGTTTGTTACATAATTTAGTCTGAATATATTGACGTGGTTAGGTTCGTTGTAGGCGTGATGGTGGGTGGAGATTGATTTTATATATTTTGAGCTGCACACTCACTATTATTGTTCTAAGCTGATATTCTGTATTTTCCATACAGACTCTGAGATCAGGATTGTAAATCTTTGAATTGAAACTGACTACAATGATTAGGTTTCTTCATCAACTTCAACCGATCAGCATAAATGACGGAAGACTCCCTGAGAATGTCTGTTTGGCTTTAGCTTGATCATGTTGGGCATGTCTTCGAAGAAAACTGTTTTTAATGTCTGCATGTTTAATAGACAGGAAAATGCTCTTAAGATCACAGCAGTCATGCTGAATCGATGAATCACACCCAGGCTTATGCTGCTTACAATCACCATAGGTATTTTAACTAAATGTCACGAGTGGAACTGCAACGCCGCAATTCTTGTTCATTTATTCATATTGCATGAATAAATATTACTGTGGCAGTGGGGTCGTGGACTAATGCTGGTTTGTGAGTAGAGGACGGAGTCTGGAGAATGTTGAGACTGCACCTGTAGCTGATAACGAGTAACGAGATAGATGGAGAGAGAGAGAGAGAGAGAGAGAGAGAGAGAGTGTCCACACTTGTATTACATAATCATTTCCCCCCAATTCTTGAACACTCTTTGCCCTTGTACAGTATGTCTAAAAATCAATCAGTTTGCTTAAATAATTTTTTCCCCACACCCGATTTTTCTCCCCATTATAGTCGTGTCCAATTCCAACCCGACACTAGGGGCACTCCCACATTAAGGCTACTACTACCAGTCACGGACGGCGAAGACCATCACGTGTTTCCTCCGAGCCGCGTGATGGCAGCCAACCGCATCTTTTCGAACTGCTCACTCACGCACCACTGGGTCAGCATAACACACTCGGAGGACAGCGCAATCCACTCATCCACTTGTTCTACTGGTTGAGGTAGAGAGTGCCGTGATTGATGTGGGAGTGCTAAGTCTCTCCTATCCCACCCTTCTGAATAAGCTCAGCCAATCAGCTTTCTCCAGGTCCCCGACTGAGGGAGGCTACGGCATTATCCGGAATTCGAACTTGCGATCTCCAGATGATAGAGCGAGCATTTTAATTTCTGAGATCAGTTTACTGCACAGTGAAAGTATTTTATTTATTTATTTATTTATTTTTGCATATCCCAGTTAAAAAGCTGTTAACCTCTCGCAGCCGGAGGCCCAGAGAGAGCTGATTGATCGAGGGGGGAGGGATGAGAGGTACTTCGTGCTCCCACATTAATACGGCTCTACAAGCCAATCAGGGGCGTCTGTGAGCTCACGCAGGCGGAGGGAGTGGATAGCGCTGTTCCTCCGAGTGTGTTACACCGCCCCCAACGGTGCGTGAGCGAGCAGTTCGAAAAAAATGGTTGGTGACGCCACGTGGATCTGAGGAAACACTGGGTCGGTCTGCGGCCCTCCCGACTGATTGGCTGTGGAAGCTTAATGTGGGAGCCTCTAGCGACGGGGTGGAATTGGATACTACGAAATTAGGGGAGAAAATCGGAAAAATTCGGAAAAAGGGGGATAAAGTTTTTTTTAAAAAAAAAGCTGGTATCTGAGCAGGCGGGATACAGCGCCCCTGGAGCGGATAGGGTTATGGGCCTTGCTCAAGGGCTCAACAGTGGCAACTTGGTGGTGCTGGGGCTTGAACCTCCACCTTTCTGATCAGTATCCCAGAGCAAACTCACACCATTTGAGCTTTACTGTCATACAATGTACATCCAGTATAAGAAAATCCTTCCACACAGCCTAGTGAACGCACCTTCTTGATGAAAGCCACTGAGAACGTATCCCATGAGATGATTCCATGGTCCATGAGTTCCACGAAGGCCGTCAGCGTGTAAGACAGTATCTCTCCAAAGCTGCAAGTGAAAGATGACAGGCACTAGGTTCATGTCTGCCTACTCTGCCACCTGGAGCACAACTAAGCGACAGCCACACTGGGGAAGGGGCATTTGCATAAAGTTTATAACTTTAACCAATGCCATGAAAAGAGGAGTTTAGGGGTTAGGCACAGAAAGCTGCGAGACATAGGAGGAGGCAAGGACAGCATGGCACTGAAGCCTCTAACTGCTCTACAACACCGAAGAACATAAGACAGTCAAGACGCAAGGGCAAGGCAGCAGCGTTTCAGCAACATGACTGTATAGCACAATCTCGTGCAACTGCGGTCTGATGGGGAAGAGCAAATAGATCATCAGAAAATAAGCTCTGGATATAGTTTAAGCTAATAAAGCACAGAACTGGGAATATTCTGTACTGCAACTCTGAATGGTCTGAATAAGCTTTAAAAATGTATATATATATATATATATATATATATTTTGCATATTTAGATGTCATCATTGCCACATCTTGACATGCAAAGCATCACTGAATTATCTTATCTTAAAAAACAAGGTCTTAAGTAAACACAGCTTTTAAATAAACCACCTTTACAGAAGCAAGAAAGTCAACACACACACACAAAACATGTACCAGAGACTAAGTCTAGAACTACTAAAAGGTGTAGATAAGTTGTTAGAGTTTAACAGACTGGTGGGTACAGATGGGTTAATCCGGAATTAGTGTTTTGTTTTATTTACTGAGACATTCCTTTGAGCATAGTAGTAGGTTAGAGGTAGATAAGCATTTGCACCTGGAATTGAGCAGCACCCATGATTTTACACCAATATGAGGTGGCTGAACTATTTTAAGGGCTTTATGATAAACAATGTAAATAATAAAGAGTCAACTAAAACTGCTCCTAAGACTAAGGCTGAATTTTTAATAAGCTGATCTCTGAGATGGACATGTATTGAGAAACGACTGATAGAATAGGTATAGGTGTTGATTAATTTTCCTCAACAGCAAAGCGAGGACAGTAGTCCAGCTGTAGAGAAAATATGAGGTTTATATTAACACCCTCATTTTGAAGAGTTATTGTTTCCATAGTAACAGGTCAACAAAATCAAAGCTTAATAATAACCAAATTGCATGTTTGGTAATTGCAACATATAATTTAATGTTGAGTTTTGTGTGAGGAGATATTTCTTAACGAGTATAAGAGAATGATCTTTGATGCCTCCGCCAGTAGATGTCTGTCTGTCATCCATCCTTCTATCCAAGATTCATATCAGCACAATCTGTTTTTATATGGAATCATCATTCTACCCAGCAGATAAAGTGATACAATTTTGAAATGGATCCAAATAAAAGGTCAACTGTCTGAAAAAGATCTAAACTTGTCGGCAGCAGAGGCATCAAAAGTTAAATTTTTCCACAACATTATATTGTACCTATAAACAAATAAAATACAAGATGTGTTGTTAATAAAATTACATTTGTAATAACCGGCAAACTGCTGTAGTTAAACAGGAATAAATTTTGGGGTGTACCTACAAGAAAATTAGAGGTGGGGGAAAAAAAATAATCAATTCGGTTATGAATCAAGATTATATTCCATGGCGACATACATATCATACTAACTTCAAAATCATTTTTAACTTTCACATTTTTAAATGTTACTTTTTTATTTCAGGTGGTAAAATGTTGGAGTTCGTACTGCATCCTTTGTGGTAGGAGCAAAGTATTTGTTAAGTTTCTTCAGAATTGTAACAAAATCTGAAAAAAAACTTGTAAAACTTGTAAAATCACTGTCCCTGATTATTTTCCTAAAAGAGCACACCCTATCTATCTTCTTTTATTTCCTACTGTACATAACTACTAGCAAAAAAAAAGATTTTAAGGTGCTGTCTATTTTGTGCCTCAAACATAAAAAACAAAGACTGTGGTGACTTTTACGAATGGGGAGCTTACATCATATCCAGTACATGACATTTAGAAAGAATGTTAGCATTATGTGCAAAAGGACTCACTAGCTAATTTTATTTTATTCCATCTAATGTATTTCCACATGTCCCAGGTAAGAAAGGTAGTTAGCGTCTACATTTTAAAAGCCCAGGTTGCCCAATGCCAAATGCAAACAGGAAAAGGTGCTGACTGAGTTTTATGGAGGGAAAAATAAATAAATAAATAAAATAATCAGTCATCGAAACCATAAAACTCATTAAAGACTGAAGTGGGTGTCGTGATTTTCCCCATCAGTTTGAGCCAGTTCATGCAGACTGTGTAGGATTAGAGGCTAAGAGACAGTTTGGGTTAAATCCAGCTCGAGGTTGGGGAAGCTTACCAGGGCTTCATCATCTTCTGTAGTTTCTGATACCGTCTGCAAAGATTTAAAAACTTTGACGTCAGGGAGACAAATGCACAATGCACAAAAACAAAAATGGTCTGATCTACTGGGCTCCTTCTGATACAACGTGAAATCAGAGCCAACACAGAAACAGTAGGATTGTGACAGCATTTTAATTCAACATGAAAAAAATGAAAATATAAAAAATATAAAAAGTTAAGAAAAAATAAAAAAGACATGGATCTTGTAAGCGTGCAAAGCTGAGCACTCGAGGAAGCAGATCACTGCTCACCACAATCTCATCAGCACTCAATCACAGCGCAATGCACACCTTCACGCAAGACAAACTTTGTGCAAATAATGAACAATACAAATCACTCATGTAAATATCGAGGCAAGATATCGGATAATGTGCACATACACAAAATTTGTGTTGCAGGAAGGGAGCGGCAACAATGCATAAAACCTAACAGTACTGATAAAAATAAGTCCAATTTAATCCCATCTGAATATGAATATGAACAGATAATAGGAGATGCGCTCTCTCTCTCTCTCTCTCTTTTTTAACCATTAATAGTTTATGAATCAAAAAAGTTGTGTGCTTGAGAGAATTTGACTTTAATGAGGTCACATTAAACATGAACAGCCATGCACACAAATAAAGGTTCCAGTTTAGGCCACGGCCACTTGACATCTTTAACTAAAATACAGTTTTGAATATTTGGAGCACTAAACCAATACAGATCGTGGCACTGTGCGACATCTCTGGTTATAATCACATAATAATTCAGCATGACAGTACGCCTTTTCTGGTTGTCAAACAAAACCTGATTGTGATTGTGTGACGTGCCGTTCTTTCAAGCAGAAGCACATTGTTTGTGTGACAGCACGATTGCTGGCCCACTGCCTTGCACTGTTATCTCATCCCGGCTCGCGTGGCATGGCGTGGCGTGTTTGAAAAGGGGTTTTAATGAGACCTGAGAGCCACTAGAGGGAGACTTCCTATTGCTCAACTTAGCTTTCGCACACATGCATGCCTCATGATGTCACCGGCCCTATACCCCCGGAGCACGGTTTCTCTGCCCTCAAGAGCATCGTAATGCCTTCGCCGCCAGGATAATTACAGCATGGTCAGTGCAGAGCAGGAATCTGTGGCAGGAATGTCGAGTCTAGAGCCAATGCATGAACATACAGTATACGTGTGAGTGCGTCGTGGTGCCTTTTGGTATGAATGGCCTGCACAGAAACCCACATAGAGACTCTCTGAGGGCAGGAGATGTTGACACAGAGCTGCTTTATGTATGGCGTGCCCATAGAAACAAATTCGGAGCGGTTTGGAAATACTTTTGGCAGGGAAAGAAAAAAAACAGACGATGATCCGAAAATCATGAGGTTTAAAACACGGGGGTAAAAAAACAACTCGTCCAACTCCCTATATGGCATGGAGCAGAGCTTTTGTGCACAGAACTAAAAGAAAATCTCCTTAAATCAGAGCTCATGAACAAGGTGCCTTAGGTGAACATTTCTCAATCTCCACAGCAGCATCAAATTAGAAAACTATCTGCCTGGAAGAGCTGTCTGAGGAAAGTGAGAGAGAGTGAGTGCTCTTTAATGCTTGATGGGGGGAGGAATAATTAGGAGAGGGTGTAAGAGAAAACAAAAGCGTGATATACCACCCCCACAACAGAGGCCATGCTGACTGGCTCCATGCTGTCCTGAGGCTGACCAGCCTGGACGAGATACAGCCGGGACCGGCGGACAATCATTAACATTCACAAGCGTCCATAGAGCTTGGTGAAGAAGCTGTAGTGCATGAGATGTGCATCGCCATGTCATGATCTCTTCTTACCACTAACACCTCAGCGAAGCTGTTAAAATACTGTCACAATTTTAATCACATAATCTTACTGTAGCTTTCAAATTAATTTAAATATGAAATACTCTGATTTTTATTAATCAAATAATTACAGCATCATTAAAATCACTGAATGCAGTTGTAACTATTTCCTCCTCCATACAGGAAAATTAAATCGTACGCTTTGACTTTAAAAAAATTTAAAGCCTGTGATCATTTTAGCTCACTGGAATCTCATATGGCTTCCTCTTGCTATACGCTCACTACGAAACATCATGTCGACACCTAATGCCATTTCACATTTAACCATTTGTGTCTCTGATAAATGCCTGTTATTAACACTGCATTGTTCCCCGGTTGCGTCCTATTCACTACATATGCTCCCTACACGGAGTAGAATTCATTACGTGCCCAATGGTGGGACAACTGGAGGTCAGTCGCAGTGATAATCACTTCCCTGGGGGAAAATCTGCTGCCTAGTTAATCTATATGTTCAATACATACAAGTAGGATCCCCATATGCCAAAATATTTTTTTATAAATATCATAGTGTCAATTAGATCCAGAGAGAAAAATATTCCTTCATACATAATATATTCACTATATCTGCTAATGACCCATTAGTGATTCAATCAATCAGTGGTTATGGAAAACTCCCACTTGTAATGTAATATCTGTTGAGCAGCACAATCAACATGCACTGATTACAAAATACAAGACTTTAAAGAAGTTTAAAGAACCGTTTAGACGTTAAAAAAAAATCCTAAGCAAAATTAGTGACTTATTTTATATTAGGTAGCA
This sequence comes from Heterobranchus longifilis, assembly GCA_028570985.1. Classification (NCBI taxonomy): domain Eukaryota; kingdom Metazoa; phylum Chordata; class Actinopteri; order Siluriformes; family Clariidae; genus Heterobranchus; species Heterobranchus longifilis. The sequence goes on from JAOVVB010000030.1 coordinate 7,585,717, forward strand.
CTGAAACATATAATATCTCATACAGATGGTCCCTGACTTCTGATGGTTTGGATCACAATTCTTAATTTTTATTTTTTTGATTTTTCCCAGGTTTACTACCCAATTTTGTCGTGTCCAATTCCTTCCCGTCATTAATGTGGGAGCTCTGAGAGAGCTCGGCCAATCAGCTCTCTCGAGACCTCCAGCTGCGAGAGGTTACAGCATCACACGGGAATCGAACTCGCAATCTCCAGATGATAGGGCGAGCACTTTACCACTGCACCACTCGAAGGCCCCTGGATCACAATTTTTCGACACTACGATGATGCGAAAGAAACCGTATTAAACAGAAACCCTGATTTCAATTTGCACATTTTGATCTTTTTCCGTGCTAGAGTTATGCGGAACAAGACTCTCGTAATGTTGAATGGCGTCAGAGAGCCACAGCTTCCAGTCAGCCTTCATGATCACCAGAGGAAAAAAAAACAAAACATTGTTTTATAATAAATCTTGGACTGCATTATTGGTGAGTTACTTTCAGTACAGTATTCAATAAAATATTCTCCATTTCATGTTCAATTTTTCTACACATAGGCTAATATACAGTAAGTACTAGGGACGCAGTCAACTATGATGTTCCACTGTATTCGAATTATGATATAACCTACGCCATCATATGTTGAGGAGCGTCTGTAACGATTTAAAACTATGATAAGCTTTTTCTATGAATCGTCCTACAGTACATGTGACTGCTATATATTATTACCCCTCATCGCGTCCCTTTTCACTTTCACTTCCTCCACTTCTCTTCCTTTGCTCCACTACTCTCTTCATTCAAACTTAAAATTCCTCCTGTTGTTTCATCACCGCAGGTGATGTTGCAGTCAGGTTACTGCAGGTTCCCCATGGGGCCTCTGTCAGACAAGGACTGCAAAAGTTCCACCTCGGAGACTGTCTAGCCATGCTTGAATTGGGACAACCCACTAGGCCAAACCATACTGTGCCTCCCAACTGCAGAAACACTCGAACACACACACACACACACACACACACACACACACACACACACACATCCCTGCTAAGAGGACAAAAATAGCAAAATGTGTCCTCAGTGCTTCCTCTTTACTATAAACTCACTTCTGCTCTAAAGACCTCAAACCCCTTTTTTTTTCTTTTTTCACGCAGCCATTGCAGCACGGTAGTCACTAATTCCAAAGCTATATTCGTTCGTAAAATAACAGTACAAGTCAGTGGGCCTTGCGGTGTGACTCAACAGCTTCAGTCCTGCTGCGTGGGCACAGCTGAAAATAAAGTCAAGAATAGCTGGTTTACGGGAAGGTTTACTTACTCGGTGCCACTCTCTACCATCTGGGTGAGCTGCGAGATGCCATCCAGGTTGATGAACTCCTGGGCGAAGGTAATGTCTCGGGATGCGTTGGCCAAGTCCTTCAGACCGTCCAGTTTCACATCCAGACTACCGGTTTGGATGCGCTCGTGCAGCTGCTGTGCCATATGGGCCTGGGAGTAACGCCAACAGGGCAGACACATGCACGCACGTGTTACACACACACACACACAAACATTTTTCTTTTTTTTTTTCTATCAGCAAAAACAATGGAGATGCAGAATATCAAAAGAAAAAAAGGGGGAAAAAACTGCCCATTCTTCACTTGAAATGTATCAAGAGATAGGCAGATAGCAGCACTTTCTCCACATATGATAGCAGAGACTAAGCAGCATTTTTGCTTTAGCAATTTATTTTTTTTTTTTTTAACTGGACTGATCTAAATCTAAAGTGGCCCACAACAAAGCAGGAGCTCTAACATGAATAAATACACTTAATGCTACTTCACATTTTCAGGCATGATGTATCAAAATTGAATCACACCCACAATAAAACAGTAACACATTGCATATTACAACAAGATGTGGAGATGTTGGTGTTTTTAGCGCTCTCTGATTGGGGGGGGGCATAAAAAAAAAAACATTTTTAAACTAAACTTGTACTGCACCCTGTTTACCCACAGTAGATTAATACTGTGGTTAATGAGCACAAGAGAAGAATTCAAGGCTGCGTCTCAAACCGCGTACTCGGTTTTCACTTGTGTCATTTCCAGCAGGTAGACTGCACTTCTTTTTGCTTACCGCAGAAGAATAAGACACATAAGACACATATGACACATGTGTGTGCAAATTACTGGATTAATGGATTATATTACAAAATAATTATTCTCCCTGATTCATTAATTCATAAAAAAAGAAAAAAAAGAAAGAAAAAAAAACATACATGCACCATAGCGTTAGGTTTTTACTTCGTTCTTTTCTTTTCTACACCACGCTCAATATAGCATAGCATTTCTTTTCCCTCACTGGTTAGGCATTTTCTTTAATTTTTCTATTTATATATTTTTTTTACATCAAGACCTATATATGCGTCTCTATAATAGAAAGGCGAGTACACACTCTTCAGAGCTTTCACCAGTCAAGCAACTGAGGGACAACAGCTGCAGCCCGCCCCAGTTTCGAGCTCAACCCGTCACGCAAGAGGCTCCCCAGTTGCTGACGCTTCAGGAAGCTTGAGCGGCCTAACCCATCAGCCACCACACGCTGGGGATTAACACGGCAAAGCAGGAGCCAGGAAATAGGTCTTTCAGGCTGAGTGTCCTGATGAACCCCTACTTGAACCAAAAAATATATATATATATATATATATATATAAAAATACTGCTTATCTACTACTCACAGGACACGTGGTCAGGCGCAGGATGGAGCCATTTTTTATGTTGTTGCGGTTCTGTGGAGCAGAGAAGATGAATCTTTGAGCGCCTTTGTTACAAACAACTTCCGAATGTATTCAGTTATTTAGTATATTTATAGTTTATATTTATTATGTATTATAGTATTTATCATGACACCTTTTCTGTGATGTAGAAGTTAGTGGAGTCTGCGTTCTGGAGGGCGTAGTTCTCATGGTTCTGCATTTGCCACCTAGACGTGGAAAACACGAAGTACAGTGCTCATGCGGTTGCGTTCTGACTGATTTGCAGATTATAATAAAACAAATGTAATTAGGGCAAGCAAAAAAATTTTATAAAAAAAGCAGAAGCTAATAACGGTTATCCCTTACCCATCACAGACTTCTTTAATGATTACAGAGAGAGGCTTTTTCTGTGAAAATATAGAAGTAGAAAATGGAAATGGTGAACCTTACATGTGAAATATATATATATATATATATATAAATAAAAGAGAGAGAGATGCAAATCAAACCTACACATGTCCCCCTTTACTAGAATATAATAAGCTAATAAGTAGAAGATGAATTTAGCCCATTTAGCCCACAATATGCTCATTTTTTTTTTTTTTATGTATTGTTTTTTTTGCTCACACACTGACCTGGTCTATTTCCATAAGTTTGGGGAAGGCCCCTGGGCACTCGATGGCCACCTTTAGAATGTCCGCAGGGGGCGGCATGGCTGCTGTGTTGAGTGCTAGAAGCCTCGTACAGATGCAAAGCTTTCATTCACACCTGTGGAGTGAGAGAGAGAGAGAGAAAACACTAAGGGTCAAAACTAGTGATGGGAAGTTTGAATAATTTTAGTGACTCGGTTCTTTGAATCTCATTCATCAAAATGAACAAATCTTTTTTTTGTGTCATTTAGTTCAGTTCTTTTGATCAGAAATAAAATAAAATGTTAAATTTTCAATAAACAGACGCCCAATACGTCTACATACACAAAATTTGGCTATAGTTCGAGTAATGAAAATATTACAATACAGCTAAGGACATATTCTTAATGGCTTAAATGGTGATTATTCTGCATGTTTTCTAGTGGAGTTCCACACGGTTCAGTTTTAGGCCCACTGCTTTTTTCCCTTTACATGCTTCCTCTGGGCAACAATCCGTAAGCATGGTATTAGTTTTCATTGTTATGCTGACGACACACAGTTATACATCTCAGCAAAACCTGATGAGAAAAAACAGCTTACTAAAGTTGAGCAATGTGTGCAGGACATAAGAAATTGGATGCTA
>JAOVVB010000030.1:7590701-7612712 GCA_028570985.1 Heterobranchus longifilis
GCATACAGGGTGATTAAGCTCACAGAACTAGGAAAAGTCATGAAAGGAGGGTCCTGGAATTTGATCGAGTGTGAAGTTTTTTTTTTTTTTTACCCCCTTGCGGTCAAATGACCGCTGCTCGGCGCTTCTAGTGTTAAGGAGTTACTTTAGCGTTTTCTTTTTTTTAGCTCCGCTTTGTGGGCAGGACTAAATCTGTTGTAGGGTTCGACTTCAAACCATTTAGAGACACCCTCACGGGAACAAACTAATGAACACTTTGGTATCCTAGACAGAATCTTTTATTCCAAGAGTGCATAAAAGGGGGTTCTATAAAAAGAACTTTTAATGGCTTGACTGTTTACGGTTTCTTTACAGACTTCTACTTGAAAGCTTTTGGGAAACGTTCGTCCTCTATTGTATTATTCTACATAGAACCTTTAAGGGGGTTTCCTCCAGACAGGGACCCTTTGGGAGGTGTTTTTGCTTTCTAAAAGATGATCTATTCAGAGCCTTTTCTGCAAGATATCATTACACAGGCCTTTCCCCACAGAGACTCACTGAAGAACCAATTAGGATGCTACAGTAGATGCAATCATTCTCCTATGGTCTTACTTTGGAAAGTTAAGTTTGAAAGTTTTCTCCAAAAGTCCAAAAAGATGCATTCGGGTGATATTTGGGACAATGTTGAAATTAAACGAACTGAAAGACAGGTTCAGGATGGATGCCCAGGATTCAACACTTAAGGAAAGCAGAGATGCGTTTTGTTTGTGGCCCACCATCAGAGAGAAAGAGATCCAAAACCCTGAAGTTTGTAGATTGTCCTCTCTGGATGCTGATTCGATGAACTAGAATGTCTGAGTCTCACCGAACAGACGACGAGCAAAGCTTTTAAGCTGGTGTTTGGAGCGCATAGATGCTCGCATGCATGTGTGTGTGTGTTTTGCGGGAGACTAAGCAAGCTGCAAGCTAACAAAGCTTTATTTGATCATCTCTGTGTCCTGTTAGTTGCAAAAGGTTTGGGAGAACAACCTGGGAAAGAAAAAAAAACATTTTTTTCTTTTTTCTGGGATGACTGTATAGTGATGATGCAAAATAATAATAAAAATTGAGAGACTGTGCTAATGCAAGCGCATTTCTCATTTTTACATTTCTCATGGCTAAATGGTAACATCCACAAATCCTGATGACAATGATGGACAGCACAGGACCCTGTTTCTAAAAATTCTCTCATACAGTGTAACTTTATCCTTTTTTTCCAAGAAACCAAACAAGCCTGAGGTCATTTCTCCATTCTAGGAAAAATTGTATCTACCACATGGACTGCTAATATGGCTAAGGCAAACACAAGGATGTGGTCAGAGACCACATGGCACTGAGGTAACAGAATTTTCAGCAAACCTTTAAAAGGACAAGTGAATGAAGCGGTGTTTCAGCCTCAATAGACAACCGTCAGTGTTAAAGTTTTATTTTTAAACAATAATTTAAAAAAAAAACCTCCAGAATTTCTCCGTCCTATAATGCACAGTATTTTTGACAAAATAAATAAAAATCTTCCATCTCTTTAGTGCTCAAATTAATTCTAAATCTGTATTTCGATTTACACCCAAAGTGGGCGTGGTCGCCCTCTCCAGAGAGCGAGTTCGGACAGTCTCTCCAGACTCTGAGGACGTTTTCACATTAAGCATGATCGTGCCTCACAAAATCTTTGTTCCTCACTCTCGGGGTACACTTGTGTATTTACACTCACCCGTAAAGGAGTTAGCAGCGTGCTAATGACTACTTGGTTAGTGAGCCGCCATTAAGCACAAGAGAACAACAGTACAAGGAAGTTAATCTTCATCTGTGGCTGCGTAGGTCAGAGGATGAGACTTCTGAGATTTTTGGTGGAGACAGACGGCACTGATGACGTCACATCTAAACAGCCATCTATGTCCGTTCTCAGGAACGATTGGCCTCCATATCTGCTTCGATCCACACACGAGTACGCTGTGTCGACCATGTGGTTCCCGAGCATGGAATGATTACGTTCTCACTGATCAAAGTGAACCAGAGCTTTCTTGGAAACGATCCTGTAAAAAGCCCCTGAGAGATTCTCAACCACAGCTGTGACTCTCAAGTTCTCATGACTGGTCTCAAATACATGTGAATGTGAGAGACTGATTCATAATCTCTCTCTTACACACTTATTATTTTTCTCCATCCCACCCATCAGTATTTTCTAATGAACGTAGCTGATTCGATTTCCTGAACTAAAAAAAAAAAAGTAACTAGTACCCTAATTCAAACCATCACACCCAGTATTAAACCATTACTACTGTAAACAGAGTCTTAGGACAGACTCTGGGCTCTTTTTCTTTTTCAAGTTTGCCTTCATACAGAAAAACTGCTGAAAAGATACAAGCCTAGAGTGGTTCCTCCATACATTAAATAAAAATGCGTTTTAGATGCAGTGCATGTCATCATGCAGAAAAACCTGAGCTGCTCCGATATGCAGTCCGGCGCAAGAGGTACAACCTTCAACACTGTGCTCTCAGAGCAAGAGCTAATTCCAAAAAGCTCCAGTGAGATCAACACCTGGTTTTCATAATAAGCATTTTTCCCAAAATAAGACAAAAATAGAAACAGGAAGTTGAATCACATTATTTCGAATGAACTCGGAGCTAACGAGTCCAGAAAACTAAAAGTGTTAAACTACCCCAAGCATGAATGAATAAAGACTGTAAGTCTTAACTCCCCCTCTCATTTCTTCACAGAGTTTCTTCTATTTTTAAAATAGTTCTCCAGGCTTCCTGAAGGACCTCCTTGGCTCACATTTTTGGCAAGTTTTGGCCTCTCATTTTCAGTCCAGTCCCTGTAACCTGAGGAATGTTTTTTGTTTGTTGAACCACACAGTGACTTATGAATCATTCAAACATAAAAAAAAAAATGCTGAGAGGTTGGAACTGACGAGAGGGGAAATGAGGTCGCTGCTGCTAACTGTCGTTTTAAATTCCTTAAATCTTTCTGCACTTTGTTCCCTATTTCTTTCATTTAATTCTTTCTTTCATTAATTTCATTTAATATGAAGAAGTGAGGGGTGGCTCAAGACTTTTCGCACAGCACTGTACATTCTGTACGTACCGAGTGTCCTGTGAGCTTTACTTTGGACTGCTTGCATGTGAAAAACTGGCACATGCAAGTAAAAACCTTCTGCTAGTCTCAAACAGATGCCTTGCAAACCATTTTGGCAAACTTTACCAATAAATAAAAAAAATAATTAAATAGTGTGCCTCTTATTCTTTTCCATTTAGATGTCTGTTCATCTGTTCATAGAATATTCAGTTATATTCCTAATGAGTTACTTAAGAATTAAATCCACAAGTAAGAGTGCTTTTATAATGAATATCAGCACAGCTGCGATTTGGCTGCAGGTATATTTACACCTGTGCTGATCTTTAATCACAAGAGCACGCCTGCAAGTGTGATATTGCTTTTATACAACAGTTCTATTAATAAGAAATGAATATCAAGTACCAGACATTTCAGACACAACATGGTCACAAATTTTTACTTACTTGACTTGCAGACTAACAGATGGTCTGTAGTACTGGAAATGTTTCAAAGTTCAGTACTACTGATAATAGGATGTTATGCTGCACATTTTTCTTAATCCTTTAGTCGAATATGTTAACACTGAATAATAGTTTAACCATTACTAGTTAATGATAAATACCTCAGTTTAAGTTCTAGCAGCACAATCCAACGTGTCCCATACACTGGATTATTCATTATTCATCATATTCATTTTTTTTTTTTTTTTTTAAAGTAAAGTCTGATTTAATTGCTCACAGAGCAGTGATTCGCTCAGTCTCTCTCTCTCTCTCTTTCTCTCTCTCACACTCTCACGCGCCCATGCACACAAAACAGCTGTGCACATGAAGCGCTTGCAAACGTACGACAGTTCATGCTGTTAAATGGCTGGTTTACTGAAAATGTTTTTGAACAACAGCGATCACTTTTGAGACACTGAGACAAAGAACTCTGTAAAAAATAAAAGATGGCGGAAGAAGAAGTTTCTTGTCTGCATGTCGAAGCAATCCCAGTGTTCACACGGTGGCGTAGTGATTCGCACTGTGGTGTGTATGTTCTCCGCTTGCTTGGTTTGTTTCCTTCCAACGTCCGAAGACATGCAGATTAGGCTAATTGCCATTCCTAAATTGCCCATAGTGTAGGACTGGGTGTGTGTGTGTGTGTGTGTGTGTGTGTGTGTGTGTGTGTGTGTGTGTAGAAAGAATGACTTCATAAACAGAAGGAATCGTAAAGACCCAGCTCTTCTAATAGGTTATTAGCAAAGGATTATCAGGAGCCTGGCTAGTAAGGATAGCTGAGCTACAGTAACACTGATTACAGCAGTGTTGTCACAGTTTCCACTGCACGCAAAACAAACCATATCGGTTAAATTTTTTACCAAACAATTAATCGATTAAAATTAATCCAATATATAGTATATCCAATTACTAGGATCTGATTTATTTTTTTATAGTGAGCCCATGCAAGCGACTAAGTGGCCATGACTGATCTAAATCTCATCCATCACACAGTGTACCTTTTGTTATCAAAGTACATCTGGCCTGCTGGTGATCCATTTCACTTTATGGTTTTGTATTTCCCCCTTCAGTGACACACCTTAAAAACCAAACGAGAGCCGCTGTTACAGATGTGCCGAGGTAAGAGCGGCCCGGAAAATGAGACCAACGTATTAAATTCCTCGCTCAGCTTTATCGCCTCATGGAGCGTTAAAATAACTCTGAGACTCTGCTCTTTTCACCGGAAAAGGATGGAAGGAAGGCTGCTTGATAGCAAAGCGATAGCAAAGGGATTTAATTCCTTTAGGGAGCAGAAAAGGATTTTATGGGAAAGTTTCAGCTCAGTAACTCAGGCCGGCAGTACATGCGATCCCTCTCTCCCTGGGGAGATGTGCAGACCCACCACGCTGGCAGTTTAGATACAGTAAAGCACCTTCTGTAGAGCTCGCACATCCATAGAGATCTGAAGAAATGATCAGTGCATTGGAGGAACAAACCCCCGGTATTATGTAAAGATAACACACAAACACATACCGGTACACAACAAAAAAGATATTCATGAAAAGTTGTTTCAGAAGCTGAACATGATCAGAGTGAGGCTAAATGAGGAGTGTTTATCTCTGTTTAAAGATGAGAAAGTGGGGGGTTGGTTAACCATCCCTCAGATCTTATATGGATTTCGAAAAGACCCTTTAGGCGATGCATTTGACACTTCCACAAAGGGCCCGGGTGTGCAGCGAGAACACAGCGAGCGCTGCTACAAAAGACCAGGGGCCTTTATCTGTGCTTAGGACAACAAAAGCTCAGGATATAGCCTCCAGCTGATTACTACTCAATCCTGCTCTCATTTCACTCACATACACCTGCAAAACGGATCCAAGAATGTGATACGCCTTTGTCTTGATTAACATGGTTTAAGCTCTGGGTGCAGGTTTTCAAAGTATAAAGGAGGAGAGTTCCCAATTCTTAAATTAGTCACTGAGAAATCAAATCCGTGTATGACTGACCTAAAGCGACTAAAAAAAAATTGAAAAAAGGAAGAAAAGTAAAACTACGGAATCCATATTAAGCTTCAGAGGCTAGGGAAGAAGATAAAATTCAGAAAGGCGAGTACTAAATATAAAAATGTAATCAGCAAACGTACGAGGGCGAGTCAAAGATTATCTGCACTCAGATTATATCTTATCAGCGCTTTGCGTTCAAGGCCACTGCCTACCCAGTCACTGCTGTGCCGGTGTAAACGTGTTACACATTTGCACAAAAGAAGATCAGCGTGATTTGTGCGATTCGTGATTTGTGCCAGAAACAACTCACGGAGGAGCGTAAACAGAAGATTTTGGATATCTGCGAACAAAATCTGGACCGATACTCTAAGGAAGGTGAAAGAGAATCATCACTGGTGACGAGACATGGATGCATGATACGAGTCTGAGAGTAAACAACAGAGTATGGAACGGAAAACCGAACGAGAAAAAGTTCAAAAGTCAACCATCAGCTGGAAAATTCATCATCGATGCTTACACTTTTCTGAGATTCTCAAGGCCCAGTTTTGGAACATTATCAGGAAAAAAAGGTCCAACAATCAACAGCGCTCGTTACAGTAAGATGCTTATTAAAGAGCTGAAGACGACAAAACTTCATTTTGAGATGTTAAAGCATCCTCCTTATAGCCAGATTCAGTTCTGATGAAGAAGTGAAGACAGCGGCGCATTCGTGACTCGAGGCTCAGCCTAAAACATTTTTCATTAAGGAAATATGAAAGCGTGTTGCCAAAGTGTATTGAATAGCAAAGAGATTATCTCAAAAACTTTTAGAAAAGTTATTTAAAATAATTTCTACAGCCAGAGTGCAGACAATTTTTGACTCATAATCATGTCTTATTACTTAAAAAAAAGAAAAAGAAAAAGTAGATTAAACTAAAAAGAAAATAGGAAGTTTTCTTATAGGAAGAAAGAGGAAGACTCTTAAGAGGAAGCAAGCAAAATAATATTAATTCACCCTTCTACTCAGATAACATTTCTGTCAGAGAAAACTGTTGAGCCAGATTAAACAAAGGAATTAAATAAGAGTGGTAGATACACTCCAACTGCAGGAGCATGCTAGAACACTTTATATTTTTAGAAAGTTTCAGTGTTGTACTTCTTACTTGTTTCGTGTTAGAAAACTTTTCAACTACATTAGAAACATTAAAGAAAAGAAAATATGCACTTTTTGATGATATGTGTGTGATATAACCGGTCGATGTAAGAAGAGTCATTGCTAGACAAGTACTCCTTGTCTTTATTTATTTTATTGCATAGCAAGGATCTTTAACTGGCCCTCCAGAACTGAAATTGAAGAACGCTGTTGTAAAGTAAATTACAAAATGATGAAAAAAACTAACAAAAAACAATTGTAAAAGTGTTACAAGCCTCTGTGTGCAAGCATCTGTGTTAGGTTAATAAATCTCACCTTCTGCATTATGTTGGTTAGAAGAATTTAGCCTCGTCTTTGTTCGGTAAGAAGGCGGGACTTAAATCTTCGCATTTTTAGCCCGGTTTAGCACAATGATAAAATATGGCTTTACTGTAAAGCTGTCACGGTGGTGAATAATCCTAATTTCTGAAATTCTCAACAAAACAGAGTTCACAGTCCAATATAGTGGAAAACTGCTCAGAGACAAAACGGCATCCAGGATTCCCCTCGTAAAGACAACAATGTTACATTTTACATTTCACATTTCACTAGGCGCGGTTACGGTTTTTGGACTCATAATGGCAGTGTGGGCATGGGAGGGGCAGAGATTTAGTCAAGTGGATTGGTATGCTTTACACTGTATGTTCATGTGAAGCCCGGACAAGACTTAGTTTGTCGGACTTGAGAACAAATCCGACTTACAAATGTGCTCCCGGGACGGAACTCGTTCGTAAGTAGGGGACTTCCTGTAATTATGAAATAACAAAACTATATTTGTGTTATTTATTGATAATTATGATTGTTTGATATTATACTAATACTACTACTAGTAATAATAATAATAATTAATAATAATAATAATAATAATAATAAATAAATGTAAAATTGCTAGTCAGCTTCTGTTAAAAAGCTTGCATGCGGTTAGGAAATCCCACTTTCTGTGTTATGTTTCGTTAGAAGAATTCGGTCTTCTCTGTTAGAATCCTAGAGTGCAAAGGCAAGACATAAATCGCTGTGTTTTGAACAATATTTGTTCATTTTAAAATCTCTGTGTCGGTCTAAAGAACATTTAAATATAATTAAGTGATTCATAAGTAATAATCACGATAATTGAAACAATAATTAAAAGAACGACTGGAAAACTATAAGCGTGCTGCTTACAAGATTACAAGAATTTGGCCTAGTCTATTATTAATTAGAAACTTAGACAGAGAAGGCGGGGCTTAAACTGTATTTTTTTTTTTTAAGGGAAGATTAAAATACCTAAAAGTATATATACGAGTCACTCAGGGGTTTTGCGAGATGTCGCAATAAAAGGACTTCATGTTTTCCCTCTAATCCATAATCTTTTCTTTCTCTTCTATGTATTTTTTCTTTCATGTCCCATTAGAGGCTTCTCAGTGTCTGTCTTGCAACACTCAAATAATACAATCGTTCTAGAAATACTCTCCTTGATAAGACCTCATCTCTTAAACGAATTCATTAAATATAAATAGCTGCAGCATTACAGGCGCAGTGGTGTTGACTTCCAGCTGCCCAGCTTCTCAGTAACATGACCAGCATTTATTGGCTATTTATTTCTAGAGGGAGAAATGATGACGTGGTGACAGAACAACTTTTCAGAGCCGCTATAATGCTTTGAGTAACAGGAATTGTTTTCAAACACATTACACAATCGAATGTAAAAATAAAACAGTAAAAGTTTGACATGGTATTCGTCAATGAACAGAATCAAACACTTCACATGCTTTTATAGGAAATGTAGTAACTTCAGGGTGTTGACATGAACCGGGTTTCACGCCTGTTGTTGATTGTTTTCATTTAACAGCGCACCGGGTCATGTTTAATCCTGACTTACTAGAGAGACATCATTAGACTCGCCCACTTCTTTATGGAGTTGTTATTGTGTTAGTCGTGTGATAGTTCTAGCTACCGCACAACTTTTATTTACAGATCAAAGGAGAAGGAGGAGGAGGAGGCTTTAGTAAGTTTATAATGGCATTCTGGATGGGTAAAAGGATCTGTCTCATTTCATTTCCATTTACAAAGCAAATAAAACTAAGAAGAAGGTTGCATGTGTGTTAAGGGAAAAGAAAAAAACAACAACACTGAAACCGAGACCTCTTTCATTGACTTTTAAAAGGAATCCTTTAAATCTAGGGGAAAAATGGGACGTAAATATTTAATATGTTCATAAAAAGGACAATCCTCTGTTAAAGCAGGAGAACAGAAGGATGAAAGGTTTTAGTGCTTGGCCTCGACAGGCGTCTCTGTTTCATAGACATGCTCTAGCTCTGTCATGTAGCAACCAGGATATCCTGTCAGATGACTCCGCCAAGACTCTCCGTCTCACACCAGAACAGCACTTTACACTTCAGGCTGCTATAACTCTTATCTCCTACTGGAGCTGCTGCATTAATCTCCATTTAATCTATCCAGGAGAAGTACCGATGCTTACGTTGGCATAAATTTCAAAAAGAAACCATGTCGGACTGATTCAGATGCACTGATGCATGTGCAGAATTGTGAGATGTGCTCGAGTGTTCAAAAATAAATAAATTCATTAAAAATATTGGATTTACAGGCAGTCGTAATCTTCTCGTGAAAACTCTTAAATTAAATTGTGGACGCTTGAAATGAAAAGCAGGTGCACACAAGTTGAAAAATTTTACTTAAAAAAAAAAAAAAAAACAGATGCTTGTTACTAGAAATAAAGCACAAGAGTAAAATTGAAGGTTTTAAACTTGATTTAAAAAGAAATGACAGCAGCAATAAGTCGTCCAACATGATGCAGCACAGAACAGGTGGACTACAGCCGGATATGAAGGACATCAGAAGTGTCTGATTTGGCTGAGGCAACACCCTGTGAGCTAAAGAAAGAAAGAAGAAGACGAAAAAAAAAAAAAAAAACCAACACTCACCCGGAAACCTTCACGCCAGGCTGCTTGCTCCCTTCTTCTACTTTAAGCCGATTAGTGCCAGGAAGCACAGAATGCAGCTTCTGCTCAGAAATACATCAACACCGAGGCAGCACGAGCTACTCCAGTCCCATAGCAGACAGCTTCCAAGCATGAAACTTTACTTTCCTCGCTCGTCTATGCTGCACAGAAAGAAAGAGAAGGAGAGGTGAACAGAAGGAGGAAGTAGGCGTTCTTCGGAGGAAGAGGAAGCGGCCTGGTGGCACCCTTGAAACAACAAAGCGCCAAAATTCAAAGTTAAGACACGACTGAAGCAATCGAGAGGAAATTGACTCGGTTGCAAGCCACTCGCTTCGGTGCACATGTAACTGAAAAAAAAAAAACTCCCGTCAATGCAATAAAACAAAAACGAAAAAAAAAAAAAATGTTAGAATTTCTAGGAATTAAGTCTGGTTTCTACATGACAAGTTGACTACGAGCCTGATTAATGTGCAAGACTGAAGTGTTTAATAGTAGTAAATCATGATTTTGATAAAATGAGCTTCCTTAACTGAAGGCATCTAGAAGGCTTTATGATGGTTCAGAATGGCTCGGCTGAACAGGATAACTAAAAGCATTACACCCCAGAATATCACAAACATCGGTTACAGTGTGCTATTAGGAACAGGCGCGAAGAGAAATAGAGAGAGAGGGGGAGAGAGAGAGAGAGAGAGAGAGAGACTGTGAACAAGAGCTGCTGATTACAGCATGCTAAGCTAGCTTCTTTAATTTCCCACATCCTCTGCCTTATTCACGACCTTTAAAAGACTGAATACTCTCTTTATTACTCAGCAAACAGCAGGAGCGGCTCTCTGCTCTCTTCCGCACTCAAGAGGTAGGTGTTAAGCACATGAGCTACAGCCATGGTTAAAGTGGAGGGAGGAGATGATGCTTCAGGGATTCGATTCAAACCAGTGTGGGAACAGACACTGAGCTCCTGCAGCTCCTGGTGGTGAAGTTTGTTTTCCAGTGGATGCCAGGCAAGTGAAGCAAGCTTCCCCATTTTCAGGGCTATCGATAAAGATCATCGAGACACCTCGATTTCATCCAAAAGACCCGGAATGAACAAACAGAACACTTGACCCTGCTTGGCCCTTTCATTATAATTCTTCTGCCTCATATACCCTTAAAATATCATTTAATATAGGGCTGGACAACTAATAAAAAATTAATTGGAACTGACATTCAGAACCTCCAATAGGTTTATTCTTTCTTTACTTCATTTATATTTATTAACTACTGTAGATGTGCCAGCGACTAAAAGTACAGCGCCATCTGTTGAATTTTGTGACAAACTAATTTTTCTTTTTTTTTTTAAGATATAAGGACGTTTTCCATTTAATTTGCAAAGTAGCATACCTTTTCTTCCCGTGGACCGATTGCGATGGAACAAAGCCTATATGTTACCTCGAGCTCGGCTAAATACACCTGTGAAAACCACATTAAAATTAGTTTAGTAGTTTTTATGTGATGCATGCACAAACAGACAGTATTCTATGACTCATCTTACCCTTTTTTATTTATCTTCAATGTACAGACACGTGATGTACATGTACAGATATATATATATATATATGACAGAAAAATATGTTCCCCACTGCATGGGGCACTGTACCCTTGAAAACATACTACTGCATGTGTCGTCAGATTACTGCACCAGTCTATGATCTTTCATTAGAGAAAAATATGCCTCAATAATAATAATAATCAAGGTAAAATATTGCTCGTTTAAACACGCTCAGATTAATGTCAAAATGAAACCAGTTCGTTTGACTTGAGTTCCTGAGTGTGATGCATCAGTAACATCTAGGCAAAACAAACAGGAAGTAAGGTATTGAAGAAATGACTTTTTTTTTTAGGAATTTGACCTTGCAGTGATCTTGAAGCTGTTCAGAGATATCTCAGAGTCAGGTCATCTGCTGGTTATAATTATAATCTACTGTATACATATAATAAAACTGTACAGTAGGCGTGTCTGTACATTGAAGATATTTGCGAAAAATTACGATTTTTGTCTGTTTGCTTGTTTGTGCACGCATCATGTAACAAATACTGAACAAATTTTAATGGGGTTTTTCACTGGTGTATTTGGCCGAGCTTGAGGTAACATATAGACTTTGTTTCATCGCAATCTCCTGACGAGAAAACAAGATGTGATATTTTGAAATTTAAATGGAAAACGCTCTTATATTATTTTTAACTTAAAAAGTGCTTATGAGTGTGCAATTAAATGGCACGTGAATAAATCCAATAAAGAAATTACCTCCTAGTGGCAAAGGCATAAAACTTACACAACATAATATGACTGCAAACATTATAATGGTACAGAGAACGTCCGGTTAAAAATAACAAATGATCTCTTGATTCCTGTGACTGCACTATTCTAATCTTGGTGGATGATTAGACAACAAGATCTTTATTGGGTGCTTTGAGGGGGTAGTACTGGACGTCTTAGTCTTAACACAGGACTTTCACAGTTGACATCAGGATTATGAGGTTATTTAATTGGTTGCAGTCCTTGAATTTGGTGTAGCCAAGGATCAAAATCATTCTAGGTAAATTTTCACTTTATATTATTTCACTGAGTGATAACATCCGGAAATATAACATACAGTACAAGTGCATCTCTATGGTCATGATACTCATCTCTATCTACATTTTAGTCGTGTTTAATCCCAACAATAAGAAATTACTGCAGTACAGCCAGTCTCGTGTGAAGTTTTGTACTTTTTAATGATTAACTGTAATCAACAATCACCTACTTGTGCAGAAAAATTGCCAGGGAGACGAACAGCATTGCGAATAGTCTGCATCCTTTTTCCATATCCATTGTAGGCCAATATGCGAGGATATACAGTACAAGTCAAACGTTTGGGTTTATTTTCCAGAATAATCCAGGATTTTTTTTTTTTCAAAACTATGAAATGTTTTAAGCCATGAAGGTCAGGTGTTCTGGAATAGTTCTTGCAAGAACAGTATTGTCAAGTGCATTTGCAAAACCCATCAAGCACCGTGATGAAACTGGTTCCCCTGAAAGAACAAAACTTACCTCGGCAGCATGCATCGTTCAGATATTATTGTGCTAAAGAAAGCTCT
This sequence comes from Heterobranchus longifilis, assembly GCA_028570985.1. Lineage (NCBI taxonomy): Eukaryota > Metazoa > Chordata > Actinopteri > Siluriformes > Clariidae > Heterobranchus > Heterobranchus longifilis. The sequence goes on from JAOVVB010000030.1 coordinate 7,603,474, forward strand.
GGAATAACGCAAAAATGGGAGGTCGTGAAAAATCCTTCACGTCTTTAACCATATGTTAGTATTCCTTTGAAAAGCTCAGTGTCAAGTTTAACACAAAAGTTTCAAGAGTTAATCAGAATATTGTAAAGCATGTAGCCAGTAACTGTAAATGTGGATCATCCAAGGATAAGAAACATCAACTACTCCATCTCAAATCTCAACGATCTTTCCCAGTATTCTATTAGTCAGGGCGGTGCTTCGTCATCGAGATGTTTACCGTTGCGCTCGAAAAACCATTAATGATTAATTTACTCCTGGGTAAAAAACAAAAGGCTTCTCATTCAGAACTGGGTGGAACACTTTTGTATGTCACAATGAGCTGGAAACTTGGTAGAAACGTGCCTCGAGTGAGCAATGTGGTGAATCAGAGGTCAGACAGATGTGTGCGATGCTGTAACCAACAGTGTTTTTTTTTTTAAACTTCTAGAAGAAAAAAAAATGAATGCGGCTAAATTTAAAAATGTGACCTTCGCATCAATGCCTTTCTAAAAACTCCCCAGCAGCTCTGTATTAAACAACAAGTCTGCAGTTGAAGGTGTGAATGATTCACACACAGCATGGGGCATTTCTGAACCATTACTGCTGCAAGTCAGAGACTGAAGAAAACAGGCTTTGGTAGATTATTTTTTCCATCCACATTAACCTAAAATACCAAATAACCTGCATTATTTATTTATTCATTTGTTGAATTCTGGCCTTCCTTCTTTTAAGCCTTAACATTTAATAATAAAACTTTCAAACAGGGATGGCAGAAGTCTAAACATCTGACCGCTGCGATCCGTTTATCCCCCGTAATCTATACAAAATCCTCCAAAACAGCAGTCTTATGTAATGTTGCTGCAGTACACTCTTATCTGGCCGTGCTTTATCAGCCCTTAATCTGATCGAGCATCTGGCACCACTGGGCGCTTATCAGTGCTGATTTGTCTGAATTAGCTTCTGAATCGATATCCATCGTCCACAAGACAACCAGAGAAACCAAAGTGAACGAGCAAGTAAGCACCTTCATACACGCATACGACTTATCATTTTCTGTTTAACTTCTGTTTTAGATATTTCTCAACAACAAACCATTCCAATGGCCAAGACATCATCTAAACATCTAAACAACAGTGGCATGAGTAACAGTAGCCTCGTTTGTGTCCCGTAATTAAGCCATATGCTACGGAACTAAGCAGTGAGCCAATTAGTCTCAGCCTCAGGCACTTGTGGCCCGTGGAGCATCTCAGGGACAAGCTTCCTGGCCACAAGCTTCAAAAAATAATGACAGCTACAGTCACACTTCCATGTCACAATAAGCTTTTTTCAGGTCAGGATACAGTCGGTGGACTGAACTGACAAAATACCGTCTTTAGAGGTTTTGTTGAAAGCAGTTCAGAGATCTGCTAATGGGCTGAGAGGAAAAAATTCAAACATTCGAATCAGTCAAACAGCCTGTTTCTGTGGGGGAAAAAAAGCTAGGTCTTTATCACATTTCTGACAAAACATAGACTCTCTAGAAGAAACTGCTAGAAGTCTTGCCTATGATACTATAACGAAATTATACTTGTACAGACTGAAGAAAATGTGAGTGGTGCTTGCTGTGGAAGACTCTGGCCTTTTATAATGACCGTCTACGGGATCAGTTGCTAAGGTGCTCTAAAGTGGTTGCTAGGGCATGGCTTGACAGATTCACAAAGATCCTGAGAGACTGATTGGTTGCCTGAGTAAATGATCCCACTCCTATCTCTCTGTGACAATGGGATCAACAGTTATGTTCAATTTTAATAGTTCCTATGGAAGCAGGAAATGCACAATAAGCACTTCCTGTTTCAATAGGGAGTACCTTCACCATTATATGTCAATGAGGCGAATTTGGGCACCTCTTGCCCAAGGGGTAAAACTTATACCCTCTTGTGGGGTATGTTCTGACACAGCGTACAAGCCTCTTCAAATGTGGTAAATTTTATATTTCTACAAAATTCGTGCTCTGCACTAGAATCCGTCAAAGTTGGTCTCAATGTTAAGTCTATGGGATTTTTTTGGGCGGGGCAGTTTAGGCTGCACGATTTGACACCTCTTTCATGGGTCTACAACAAACAGTACGACATGCTGACATGATAGCATCACGGAGCTGCTGCAGATTTGTCGGCTGCACATCCAGGATGCGAATCTCCCATTACACCACATCCCAAAGGTGATCTACTGTAACGCGATCTGGTGGCTGTGGAGGCCATTTAAGTACACTGAACTCATTGTCATGTTCAAGAAACCAGATTGAGATGATTAAATGATGCTCGCAGGTCAAGAAAATCTCCCGCACAACGCCTGAACTGCTGACACAATGTAGGATGGATCTATGCTTTCAAGTTATTTGGCCAAATTCTGTCTCCATCAACCAAACGTCAGCAGAAATCGAGACCAATCAGACCAGACAACATTTATCCAATCTTGTGTTGTCCGATTTTGGTGAGCTCATTTAAGGTCTGACGTGCCGTGCGTTCAGAGATTCTCTTTAGCTTACCTCAGTTGTAACGAGATGTTATTTGAGTTTACTGCTGCCCTTCAATCAGCTCAAACCAACAAAGCAACAAGGCATTATCATCCAGAAACAAACCGCTCACTGGACATTTTCTAATTTTCAGACCATACTCTCTAATCCCTGGAGATGGTTGTGCGTGAAAACCCCAGTAGATCAACTTCGCTGAGTGATGATGGTAGAATAATTATAAAGGTCTTGACTAAAACAACATGCATGAGGAATCACAAAGTTGTTTTCATTTTCTGCAATGGAAAAGTACTCGAACTAGTTACTTTTATCAGAAAGTAAGGCTGTAATGTAACTGATTACTTTTTAAAGACAGTAATTTTGTAATGTAATTAGTTACTTTAAAAAGTAACGTCCCCTAACACTGAAAATGTTTTTAAAAAATGTACAATGTTTTTAAAAAAATGTACAGCGCCATCTGTTGGATTTTGGAATGAACTAAATTTTTTACGCGTTACCATGAAAGTGCGAGATCGCGTTTATTGAGTAGATTTTAATTGCACACTCATAAGCACATATTTAAAAAAATGTAAAGCGCCATCTGTTGAATTTTAAGACTAAATGATTTTTTTCAAAGTTTATTTTTTTTCATGATATAAGGGCATTTTCCATTTAAATGTCAAAAATAGCATATCTCCTCCCGTAGGCCGATTGCGATGAAACGGCCCTCCCGACTGAGTGGGAGCCGTTGGATACGACCAAATTAGGGAGAAAATCGGGGGAAAATTAAACAAAAAAATTAATTAATTAATTTGTTCAGTAGTTTTTACGTGATGCGTGCACAAACAAACAGATTGCCAAAACCGTCTTGATGTGTTCTGTTACTCATATTACATCCTCCAAATTATTTTTTCACAAATATCTTCAATGTACAGACACACCAACTTTACAGTTTTATCATATGTATAGAAGATTTGTATTAACAAGCAGTTGAACTGGTGTACCTAAAAAAAAGTGGCCGGCATAATAGGACTACTATTTATCACAGTATGTAATTTATTTTTTCCTTATACCACAGGTTGTGTCATCTGTTGTTGATTTGGTATTATAAAAAAATAAATGATAAAAAAAAAAGGCAATTCTCTCTAAATGCAAATTCTCAAACAAGATGTGCGGCGATGATCAGTCAGCCATGTCTGGCCCCATTATTCTCAAATGTTTGATCTGTTTAAGATCAAAGGCTAAGCAACACAAAGGGTCAGGAGTGCTAAAGGTTCCTTCCACTGTGAATATGACCCGTCAACGTGCGACCTTCTGCTAGCAGGCTCAGGCGCACAGTAGGCAACAGGCTAATCATGTCGCTCCTACGGTAGCTGAGCCCAATACACACACAGACACACACACACACTCACTACAGGCAGGAGAGAGAGATCAGAAGACTCAAGCTTGCGAGTGGGGTCACCGACAGAAAGCTAGTGATGCTTGAACTGCACAGTCGTTTAGCGGTTAGCATTCTCCCCCAAAGACGTTTAGCGGTTAGCATTCTCCCCCAAAGCGGGTGGGTTTCCTCAGGGTTTACCCCGGTTTCCTCCCTCACTCAGGTTAGACTAATTGACTTTCCCAAATTACAGTGTACTGTGTGAGGGGCAATCGAATGTCAATCTGGCAACCTGAACTCTTAAATAACTGCCATAGAAACAACAGATATATCTCTAAAGTGGATCACCTGATATGCCGGATGGAAAGTAGACGGACCAAAATACCAACAAAAAAGTCTATAGTGGACACGTGTAGGAAGTGGTAGGTTTTAGTAAGTGTATTGAAAGATCCTCATGTACAAGAGAGGTCGAGTAAGAAGAAGGTGACTGAACATGAGAGGGTCTTACACCAGTCCCTGTCCCTGTCTGATGTCTCACACTGGGCTTTTCCACTTCTTTATTGCTTATTTCTTTTTTCACTTCAAAAGGGGATGAGATGGGAAGACAGAAATTGTAGAGATTTCCTGTACATCCCCATAAGACCAGCATGACTCTTGGCTCGCTGAAATGGATAATTGACATAGCTGAGGCCTCGCGCCCAAGGCTGGAATCGTTTACAGCTGAACAACAGCTCTGTGTCAGGAATGTGAGCTGGGATGCTTATGGTTCATCCGGCACGGTCTGGATGTTTTTTTGTTTTTTTTTAATAACACACTCTCTCTCTCTCTCCATCAGCGGAGCCCTCCAAGGCCAGCCGAAGCTAAACTATTGTTTGTCTCAAGTATAGTAGGGTTCAGCATTCTCCTAGGATGAAGTCACATGACGACATGACGCAATTTCTAACATCAACTTTGGATTAAACGGCAAGAACATGTCAGAGATCGATAAGGAGGTTACATCAGTGTTTCTGATCACGGCTGTGAAATAAGGACAAAATCAAAGTGGACAAATGACGTGAATGAGCTGTTGTTCTTCATCCAGGAAGACAAAGAGTAACCTCCCCTTGTCTCCACTGTCCTCCTATGAAAAACAGACTAGTAGTGGTGGAGGAGGGTGATGTAAAGATCTCCAGAGAAGGGTAAAAAGAAAACCTTTATTCAGCAGCTTGGAAAGCAAAAAACAAGCAAAAAAAACAAAACCATGAAATAATATCGAAACAGCTACGAATGCACAATGTGAAGGCATTGCTGCACTCAGCGGGCTGGAGTGGGCAGGTTTTTTTTGGGTATGGTTACAAAAAAAAAAAAAACTCTAAACAGCTCTTTCAGAAATATTCAACGTTATAAAAAGCACTAAGTGGCCTGGATACGTGAGTTATGAAACATACCTTATGCTGAAAATAAACTGATTATTAGGTAACCAGCATATCAGAAATCTCAGTTTAACCACAGAGCACCAGTTCCTTAAAATAAATAAATAAATAAATAAATAAAATAAAGTCCCACACTACTTTATAGCAGAACTCGTCTTCAAAATAAAAGGTAGAATTTTCTGCATTGAGAACACAAAGAGCCGGCTGAAACGTTCTGTACGTCTGGAATCACAGATGCGATGCCACCTCTTTCTTTTTGTATTACTCTTGGCTCGCTACCAAACTAAAGCAGGACTAAACTAAACTTAGGGGCGAGACTTTTGTGAACACGTTTTTTTTTTTGTTCCAGCTGAAAAGCAATAGTGAAACATAGAAGACCTCCGGTTTTGCTGTAGTTTGTGTAATGACGCGGGGGAAAAGAAGGAAGTGGAAGAGCACATTTCCCCAAAAATGTAAAAACGGGGCATGTCTAGGCTTTTATTCAAACAGTCCTTTAAAACACTGATTGACAAGAAGAATACACGTGAAATTAAACAAAAACACATTGAGTCATCAGAAATGACCAAGTAAGTACAGTAAGTCACTGTGCAGCTAGGAATATGAAATTTATTACAGACATTATACACATCATATTACAAGGACATATTCAAGAGAAAAGCCATTTCGAGATTTTCGATAACGTTCATTTGCATGCAGTTAATTAACATCTGTCATATTAATTGCTTATACGCCCTGAAGTGAACTTGAAAAGCTTAGCTTTCCCTGCAGCCATAAAAGAGGTTATAAGACTTAATACTTTTTAAGACGATTTTATATAGACGACATATTGTTGATCAGGTAGTTACAACTGGGAGTTACTGTATAAATGAAATAAAGGGGCTAAGAAGCAAGCACCACATGGAAGGAGGGGGGGGGGGGTTTGAAGCAGAGAATCTTAGTCATATGCATTTATGTAAGAGACCTTCGGTCAGAAAATGACAGTTTTTAGACCCTCTTTGGTTTGGCTTGCAACAAAAAAAATGAAAAGTATATATAAAATAAATAAATAAATGCAGGAAAGAAAGGCATTAGTTGTCTTTACAAGTTTCAAACTGCTCCGTCTCTCATCAGCTAAAAGTTCAAGGCACTAATTAAAAGCGATAGTGCGATATACAGGTACGAAACAAACTACTAATGAAATAACTGGGTACTTTGACTTGATGCATCTTATTTATAGCCATGAAATAACGGTTAAGCATTAAAAGAGACCATCCAGTTGTCGGAGCTACTTGTCCGTACCTCTATACACAAGCAGACATTTTATGTAACATATTTAAGTTTAATAACTCTGCAGTGGGCCAAGAGAGATCCTGTTATGTAGGACACTTACATTTTATTACTCTCATTAACTATACATAAAACATCTACAGATTACACATTTCTTTTTTTTTTCCTATGGAAAAAAAGTCTCTAGACTGACGCTCCAGGACATGATCTTTACTATCAGGACATAAACAGCATCTGGACGCTCTAGTGAACAGTGCAGGCTGATGATCGTCTACGAAAGAAAGTCATGGAAGTTTAAATATAGTTGCAAGCAGCGATTAATGGAGCCAAACACTTTTTTCTTCTTTTTTGTTTTTGCCCATCCAGTTTGCAACAGAAGGGCTGGAAAATAGAAAAGACCATTTTCTAGGATGTAGATGTAACTTTCTGGCCAAACATCAATCTGGGTATTAGGGCTGCAACTAACGATTATTTTAGTAATCCATTCATCTATCGATTATGATTGAAAGGATTATATGATTAATCGGATTACTACTGTCACAACTACTCAATAAGCTCCTACTGTACTTTAGCAATCAGCTTTTAAATTTAGCTTGATGTTGTTTCGGGCATGTGGTAACTAACAATCAAGATAATAAAAATGAATACCTCAATTAAAAAAAAAAAGTCTTTAATTAACATCCCTGATGAAATTTAACCTAAAACCAAGGAAAAGCATAGGCAATAAAAAAAAAAAACAATTAATATATATTTAAAAAAATGTAATTAAAGTTTAAAGATGGCGAACGGTAACCATGGGAGTTAAGCTGAAATGTTAAGAAAGCTGAGATTAATTCTGCGGTAAATGGTCTGGCCAAGCAAAGTGAAGTGTAAAGGACTGAAGTGTGAGGTAAGTGATAAAAGAACACACACCTGATGAGTGTGTATATGTGAGTAAGCAAGAGAGAGAAAGAGAAGGAAAGAATGCATGTGCACAGCACAAAACTTAAAAAGATTCATTAACGAAAAATGGAAATAAAAACCCAACTCGCAGCCACACACACACTTATTATCCACATTCTCTTCAGCTGTGAATCCTTTCCTACTAATCCGCCCCTTGTGGCCTTGGCCACGCCCCCACCAGCACAAAGTCTGTCCCTCTGATTCTAGCAGCTTCTTTTTTTTCACGCTAAAAGTGAAACGTTCACACATTTAGATTTTCGCTCATGAAGGTGTTTTCCATTGCGATATTACTCACTTCATCACTTCAGTAAGCCTAACACCAACAACTCTGAGCGCGCGAAAAAATGAAGCGCGATCACGTCATGAACGAATCTTCAATTAAATGTGTTGTCGACTGATTTGACTATCGATTTTAGTTGATGACGTCGATTAATCGTTATATACACCTGCTGTGCATGTGCTCTTGCTTCACCTCGTGTTTTCAGAAGCAAATTTTTTTATACCTTGAAGCTTTCTGGTTTACATCTAGTCATGTTACCAAACATAACATATACAATCAATTTGAGTGTTAATATTTAAAAGCTTGGCTAAAAACTGGCATCATTTCCCTATCTGGTGCATTAGAAATCCAAGAAGTAACTTTTGTTTGACTTGATCATGATGTCTTGATTCAGATTTCATAACAAATGGAACACCAAAGAGAAGAGAAGAGTCTCTAAAAACTTAAGCCACTCAAGAGGTGTATGCAAAAACTGTAGCCCAAGACTGTCCTCCATCACACTGCTGAATTTTATAAAAAGGTGTGTAATGTGTTCCATGTGTTGCCATAGATCTCCATGTCAGAGTATAATAATTTAAGGAAATAATACACTTTGCACTAGACCGGTGACCAATATGTTACACGAGAGGGCCTGATTAGTTTGAAAGATAAAATACCTTAAAATTACAAAAAATCATAATCTAGGACTAGATTAAATCATCTTGTCAAGTATTTTCAAAATTAAGCTGTATCGTCGATAGGAAGAATGGAGCATGACATAATGCAAATCATAAAATCTGTTGCTTTCCTATACTTTATATACATTAAATAAATCAATTAATAAATCCTGCCTCCATACTGTTTCCTGTTTCCTAACACTGCTGTACATTATATATCCTGCGATATTATCCGGCGAGTTTAACCTTTTGTAGAGTTTTACACAGTTGTACGAGTTGTGCACTTTTTAGACGCTCCCTAACTGTACATTGCCGGTGACCAGTTGGTGAGTTGGGGAAATTAGATTTGGTGGGATTTAACAGAAGAAAATGTAAAAATATATTCATTTATACATGTTTCTATGGCAAAGTAAATTAAATTAAATAATAATTAAACACTTTTTGTCTTTTTCTGTGTTTAGATCTTAAGAAATAGAAGAGAGAATCTTGAACATCGGATAATAAATCACTGCTGTCAGTGCTGTATTTAAAGAGACGGATCCCTGTGTTAGATCAAACAGACTGAGAAAAGTATTGATTATTTTCAGTGTTGGGGGACGTTACTTTTTAAAGTAACTAATTGCATTACAAAATGAACTGTCTTTAAAAAGTAATAAGTTACATTACAGCATTACCTTCTGATAAAAGTAACTAGTTCGAGTACTTTTGCATTGCAGAAAATGAAAACTCCTTCGTGATTCCTCATGCATGTTGTTTTAGTCAAGACCTTTATAATTATTCTACATTACTCAGCAATCTT
>JAOVVB010000030.1:7622382-7634862 GCA_028570985.1 Heterobranchus longifilis
AAAAAAACAAACAAACAAGCTGAGATCAGCAGTAAGTGTGTGTGATACGCCTAAAGCTGAGGTAGAAATACTGCTAGAACGTTCTGTGAAGTCAAAGCGGACAGACGGGCCAAGCTAAGTCTTTTCCAAGGTGCTGCGTTTCTTTCCTAACCTGGCTGAAACCTTTTCCTTCCACTTTACTGCTGCATTCAGCCGGATCTTCTCTTCACCTTGATAAGTTTTGCTTTGACATGACCTGCATTACAAGAGGAAAAAAAAAATAATAAAAAAAAAGTGTCTCTCTGGGACACACTCTTACTCTCTCACTCTGCATCAGCACCGGCTCATTCAAAACAAGGTCCCACGCTGTTCGTCACACTCCTCCTCCATAGATGGAAAGCTTGTGAATTAGTGGCACATTGCACGATAAATCCAAAAGCACCTGCCATGGGTCCTGGCACAAACCCAGTAAATCTCGACTTTAGAGAAAAGTCTCTGGAAAAACAAGTACAAGAAAGTGCACCGCGCTTTAAATCCGCATGATCCAAGGAGTGCTTTCAGGATCGCAGCGGGATTCATGTGGATCGGTGTTAGAGCAGTTCATTAGTGTCATAACAGACACTTGCGTGCTCGGGCAATGACGGTGCCAGCGCTGGAGAAGGTGGCACAGTGGAGGAGGAGAAGGAGGAGGCACAAGAGAGCGGATCACCGCAGGGGCACGGCCTGATTATTTCTAGCACGCGCACCAGGCCACGGGCCAGCACATACGCCGGGTATCAGAGAACGAAACTTTTACAGAAACCCTCACAGCCAATCCGGGCGAGCACAGCTGGATGGAGTCTGAGCATGCAGCTGTAGCAAGTGAACATCTGCACGACGTTTCCTCTCCTCTCAGTCTAAAAAACGAGTGCCAGTAAGAGCAAGGCCAGATCGTCTTGAGAATCGAAACTATGCAACGCACCATAAAGCAACCTGCCAGACCTGATGAGCTTATTGTTCCGAGGAAATTTATTGACGAAGAGTGTTTGACATCCACAAACTTTTTGATGAAAACTTATTAACGCGACATAAATACCAGCTGAATTCCCCAGACAGGTCCGAAAGTTTCCAAGACATGATCACGCAGTTTTAAGGAGTATGTGATTGACACCCCTGTCGTCTCTGAGACGCACACAAACACTGTACACTGCGCTCAAACGAAAAAACGAAACACACGAATGACACATGTTGGAACAATCAGGAATGTTCAAACATTTTCATCCCATTCAGACACAAACACACAAAACAATAAGGCCACTTTTCTTTCTTTTTTAAATTGCAACAAAATAATCTGTTTGTTAGAACGGACAGTTTGTCACGAGGTCGCCCTTGTTGGCAATTTTAGCAAAAATCATACTTGATGATATGCCTGCTGGAAAAAAATCAGTCACGCTCAATAATGAGTGGTTTTACCAACTTTAGCTTAGGGGTAGAGCTTAAGACATTGGACTACTAATTGGAAGGTCACAGGTTCAAACTCCAGTTCAGTTTTGCTTAAAATATTGCAATGCACACAACATTCTGGGTGACAAGTCTGAGTTCAAATGAGGACAAATTGTTGGTGCGCGTCTCGCTGGGGCATCTGTGACCAAGACAGCAAGTCTTTGTGATGTATTAAGAGCCACGGCATCCAGGGTAACGTCAGCATACCATCAACAAACCACATCGAACATAAGTAACTGTGGACGCAAGAGGAAGCTGTCTGAAAGGGATGTCCGGCTGCTAATACGGATTGTATCCAAAAAACATAACATCCCTTTGGCCACTGTGCAAGACTTGTATCTGTCATTCCCAAGACGAATAGATGCTGTATTAGCCTCAAAAGGAGGCCTTACACCATACTAATGAATTATTGTGGTTTAAAACCAGGCGTTTCAGTCTTATTGTCCAACCCCTGTATATGTGACAAATAATGTAATGTTCAATCTAGACTCATCAGACAACACAACCTTTTTTTCTATTGCTCCCAAGTCCAAATCTTTATGCTCACTAGCAAATTAAAGCCTTTTTTTCTGATTAGGTGGTGTTTCTATGGACAGTGGTTTAGTCCCAATCCTAAACAGCGAGTTCTCATCTTACCATGTGTGTGTATGGAAATGTAAATCACTATTGAACACAGCTACGGTTTTGACAGTAGATTTTTTTAAAATGGTGCAACTTCACCAAGCATACAGCTGAGCGCCGTTCATGATTTTCTTCCATGAAACCGATGGTTCAGCGTTATCCTACCCAGGACAGTACTTCACCAAGTTGCAGCAATTTTAAATTGTACGTTTTTTTTGTTTGTTTGTTTTTTTGAGCTTGATGCTGGCCAACAACTTGACCCTTATTTTTTTTTGGCCCGGATAGTGTACACTTTGCATTATGAAGATGTTTTCAAGTACTGTGATATAATCTTTTTGGCACATCACCAACCTCTAATCCTTTTAAAGAGCTCTTAGTTATAAATTCCTCCAGACACATCCATTCTAACTCGTTGCTCAGACAATAATCTTCGCTCACTCTCGGCACTCGGAGCGGGTGCTGAGCAGCATGTGACGACGCTTCTTTGCTCGATTCCGCTTTATATATATATAAAGCAGATTTTATATTTTATATTATATATTATTTATAGTATATATTTATTATGATATATTTTATATATAACACATATTTTAGTGAACCTGTTTTGCTGGCTCAACTTTCACTGGCTCTTTTTTTTTCCTCACTGACTTGAAAAGAGCATGAAGAGGAACAGACACGCGAGGGGAAGTAAGCAACGTTGTCCATTTCCCTAGTTATGGGAAAATTCTGGTGAATTACACATAGCGACTACTTTTTATTGTTTCTCTGCTGTGACTGAGCAGTTCATTAACATATTTGTCATCAACTGATACATGAAAGCTAAAAGTAAGTGTACCCAAGTTCCAGACAAAGATCCTCCTGATTTTACTTCGTTTGCAAGTCTGTGACACGGACACCTCCATTTGCACCCATCTTCTTCTGTAATTAATCTAGAGGCAGTAATTACATGCATGGCAACTCTCATCGCAACTGAAAAAGCAAATTAATCTGAGCCTACAAACTATAGACAGAGAAGGAGGATGAGGAGGAGATGGAGGAGGAGGAGGAGGAGGGGTGTTGATGTACCTGCTGCTCCCTGAAAGCCTGGTGGGCAAAGCGCTGCTTCAACTTCTGCGCAAAAAAATAAATAAATAAAATAAATCTGTTACAGACAAAGTCAGTGAAGAATCTATCAGCAGGGGAACAATTTACGAAGTAACAACTCTGCTGAAAGGAGTCGGGGATGTTTTAGAAGAGGAGCGGGGGGCGGGGGTGATAGAAAGAGAGAGAAGTGAAAACTAAAATCCCAGACACTGATGTAAATTGACAGCGCGAAGTGAGTGAGAGACTGAGGAAGGAAGTGTGCGAGGGAATTTATATCCATGTGGCATGAGCAATAAATTCTATTGTGCAGCTCTGATCTTAAAAAGCTCAAATCTAATGAAAAATAAAATCGTGGAGACCAAGGTCAGAATGTGAACCGGGTGTTCATGATGCATATAATAACCATGTGCTGGAAAATCTGCTATACGATACTCCGCACTTTACTATGGCCGTTATTCATTCATCTTCAGTAACTGTTTCTATCCAAGCCACGATGCGATGCCAGACACTATCCTGGTATGTATTCACAACATCAACTGGACATACAGTCAACATTGTACCTGATAGTACTCAGCTTACTGTGCTATAATCAACCGTTTCTATAATAACATATACAGGCACCGGATAAGCACTTCAGTCCTTCAAACTAACCACACGTGAACGTTGGCATCCACTGTTATTAACCTGATGACTATGTACAGTACAATATTGCAGTTGGTTTAACTGCCACCAAAAAGTTTATGGTATGTGCTTTTGGGTTGCTGGATACACACACACACACACACAAGAGCATGATCTCTCTCTCTCTCTCTCTCTCTCCGTGATAGTCAACATAAAATCAGAAGAGCTAGTACACGCGGCAAAGGCGGTGGCGCCTGCACGACTGTCAGCCACACGAGTGACTCAACTAATTCGAGATGACTGGAATCCACTGTCACTGTGAAAAGACAGTCTTCTGACAAAACCCTCAAAAACAAGCATGCCAACAATGTGGCATTTTTTTGGCAGATGATAAATGAGAAATTATCAATTTTCACAGACAAAGAAAAAGACGTGATGCAGACAGAAAGTGCCAACACACACATAAGTACGGAATAAAACCCTGCTGTTTTAGGACAATAACGAGGTGCTGTGATGCAGGTGAATGTAAAGAAGCGGAGTATTCTTCTCACAGCACAGCAAGTTTACCAACAAATACATTCCATATTAACTAACGAAGAACAAGTCATACTTCTTATACATTTACAGTTATGTATAATGTTGAACCCCTATCCTAAAAATATAAACTTGCAATCCTTTTCCAGAAACTGGAAGATCTCTGTCCAGAAGACTTTGTGACCAAAAAAAATAACTTGCTGACTGTTACAAAGTGCTGACAAGACAGATTCTTTACACAAACCTTAAACAAACAGCTCTTCCCAGAAAGCTACACCACACCGCACAGATGACAGCTTTTTTTTTCTCTCTCTGCTAAATAACTGCACAGGTTTAATCTGTTTATATTATGCGGATCATTGTGTGAAGAAGTGTGCTGTAGTTCAGGAACAGGAACCTTGCACCAATGAAAAGCTTCAAAAGTTCCTCAATGGAAAGTTTTGGGTTTTTTTTTATATTTTGGTAAAAAAAAAAAAAAAAACTGAAATAAAACTATTGAAAAAAATCTCAAGAGTCATATTGTTGCTATTTGTTCTTAATTTGCACAAGGAAAATTAAGCATGACAGGCAATCAGGACTAATACCAGATTAAGACTTTAATCACTGATTTGTTAACCCAGGTTTAAAGTTGTCTTAAACAAGCCTCGACTTAAAATAAAACAGATCACAAGATGAGCGTGTGCATGTATGTGCCCTGTGATGGACTGGCACCCCGTTCAGGGTGTACCCCGCCTCATGCCCAAAGTCTCCTGTGATAGGCTACAGGCCCCCCCACAACCATGTATACAGGACAAAGCAATATAAATGATGATGATGATGATGATGATCTTAATAATGATGAAGAACAAATCACAAGAAAGAGTAAATAATATTTACATCAAATCATGTGATCAGCTTTAAAGCATGCGCTGCAGAACTTTAAATTAAAAAAAATAATCAAACTTATATTCTTTATCAACTTTGGTAGAATTAAAATGAAATAGACAAACAATAAAAAAAATCCAATAAACAAATCCTAACTCTAAACTGTGTACATTAATGTTTTTTTTGTTTGTTTTTTACTGGTGGAGCAAAACATCCAAAACAAACAAATTAACACAAACACTGATGTCATAAATATCAAATTCTAACCCTACGAGACTCGGGGAATGTTTATTAAATAAACTAAAAAAAAAATGTAATAAGCTGTAAGTATATAAAGTAAAGCTCAGGTTTAGCCCTACCTGATTCATACCCTGATACAGCGACACATCAGCGCGAGCGACACCGCGAGCCGCGGGTCACGAGAAGGAGATTCACTCCGCGCGCGCGCTTCACTCTGAGCTGAGCGCTGAAGTAAAAAAAAAAAAAAACGTACGAGCGTTTCTCTTCAAAACCCCGCAACCCCCGCAAACCCGCGTCCACAAATCTGACTCACCTGAAGCGGAGAGTGGAGCGCTGCTCCGCCCGAAAACTGCTGCGGGGAGTTTATTTTGTAGCCGCTGTAAGGTCTCTGCGCTCCGCTCGTCTTTCTCTCCTCCACACAGACAGCGCTTGATGCTTTCACTTCCTCCTTCCTCCTCCGCGTGCTGGTTGGTTCAGTGCAGCGTGCCGCAGCGACCAATCAGAGCACTGCAAATGCCGGGCACTGAAAAGAGGGCGGGGCGAAGAAGCCGCTCCCACTGCGTAGTGCCTACTACAGTCCTGCAGAGACGAGTACGCTACGGCAGTGCACCGTCTACAGCCGAGCGCACTGCTTAGTACGCAAGTATGCGGCTTTGGACATAATCCAGCGCTTTCATTCATCGTGAAATCTAAACGTGACAGTATTACGTAGCTTGTTTTGAAGTATCTTTTCAGCTGTTTATCAAACACAAGACAATTGCATTAAACATGGACATTACACTATGACTTTATACTTAATATTAGACAACAGAAAACAGACAATGGATTCAGTGATCTGTGATATGATTCACAGATTAGCCATGGAATTGAAATCATTAACAGATCACATGAACAGTGTTGATTATATTGTTAACTGTCAAGGGGGAATATGTATTTAGCATTAAGAGAACAGTCTGATATTAAAATTGATCTGTTGTTAGTGGTTAGCATTGTGGCCTTGCACCTCCAGGTTCCAGGTTCAATTCCCACCTCGGGTCAGTGTGCATGGAGTTTGCATGTTTTCCCTGTTCCCTCCTGATACTCTGGTTTCCTCCCACAGTACAAAAACATGCAGATTAGGCTAATTGGCTTTTTCAACTTGCATGTAGTGTCTGAATGAGTGTGTTATGTATGTGTGTACAGTATGTATGTGTGTGTGTGTGTGCCCTGCATTGGATTGGCACCCCATCCAGGGTGTACCCCGCCCTCGTGCCCCAAGCCTCCTGGGAACAGCTTCAGGCCTTCTACTTGTCTGTATACAAGATAAAGTGGTGCTGTATAGACAATGAGTAAGTATTGGAAGCAGGAAAAAATGGGAAAGCGTACGAATCTAAGGAATGAAAACGAGTGACAAATTGTCGTGGCTAGACACCTGGGTGGAAGCATCTCCAGAAAAATGGCTCCATGAGCATCTGAACTGGCCTGGTTTGATTAATCATTTTCTTTTACATCATTTGGACAGGCAAGTGCATGTCCATATGCTTACCAGAGGAAGACACAGCACCAGGATGCATTATGGGAAGAAGGCAAGCTGACAGAGGCAGTGTGCAGTGCTTTGCTAGGAAACTTTGGTCATTTATTTGGATGTCACTTGACACATTACACACACACGTGCTTTTTTTTCTGCAACATTTTTGCAGACCAAGAGTTGGTTTGCGGACCAACTCTTCATGGCAATAGTATCCCCTAATGCCAGTGGTCACTTTCAGCAGAATAATGCACCCTGTCACACTGCCAAACTACGGACAAACATGACAAGGTGTTGACTTGGCCTCCAAATTTCTCAAATGTCAATCTGATCGAGCATCTGTGGGATGTGACGGACAAAGAAGCATGATCTATGCAGGCTTAACTTACCTTACAGGACTTACTGGAACTCCTGCTAAGTCTTGGTGCCAGATACCACCTTCAGTGTCAATGCCTCCACAAAGCTTTTTTAAAGGCAGTTATGCAATATTGGGTGGGTGTTTTTATGTCATGACTGATTAGTGTAATTCTGTGTAAGGCTTTAAAAAAATATGTTGCAGGAAAAGTTTAACATCCACCAAGCAAAAACAATTTCAACTTTATTTGCATGTAAATGATTACATTGTGTAAAGCTGAATTTTTATAATTTATTTGAAGATTGTATATTACTGTGCAACTGAAGTATGAATTTAAATTTTTATAGTCATAATTTAACAATAATAATATCTGGAATATGTGCATCCCTGCCATTTAAATTCATGTGTTGTACTTTTGAATTTTATTAAATTTTGCATGTGCATTTAAATTCTGAAGATGATTTAAATAGATTTATTTATTCCCAGGGATGAGGCACCAGTCCAGCAATGGACACTATGCATATACTGTACATACTTGGTGCAGACAATTCACCTACTGACAATTTTGGGGAAAACCCAGGAAAAACCCCACATGCACAATAACATGAGATCAGAGTTAAACTAAAAATATTTAAGCTGTGAGGTGGCAAAGTTGCCTACTGTACCAGTGTATCACTCCATACTTTATGCTTTTTAAAACAATAATAATAAAAATTAGAATCATATGTTTAATTTGTTTGGCTTTAAAATATAATTTAGCTTTAAAAAAACATTGCAAATTTTTTTTAGCAAAATTGATAAAATGCAAAAATAATCTGTAAGACAAATAGTCTAGTATGTACATTTCTATCCCAGTGGTGCAAATTCCATTACAGAACTGCTTTTGTTAATTTAACATATTTGACATTTAGCAAAATATTTCAATCAGACTTATGTCTGTGAATCTAGATTGACTGTTCACAGTCAAAACCATCCTGCCATGAGAATCAATTTATTATATTCTTCTTGGTATATGAATTTTGCTAAAAAATGTTTAATTCCGCTATGTACTGTATGGAAACTTTTGGGACAACCTGTAAAAGTCGCTATTTAAACCTAGTTAGAAATTGATATTTAGATATTGATCCGTACAGTCATTCAGTGCATTGGTAATATCCATTTGAAATACCCTTGGGGAAAAATGTAATCCTTACCTAAACCTTTTTTTTAAATCCAATTTATGTATCACTGTAAAACACATTTTGCCCTGAATTGAGCTTTGTGAGGTTACTTTCTAAACTGCAGTGCCTAATCGCCACTGCATGCCCAGACACTTTTTTCGCTTTAACGGTTGTTGACACACATGGTTTAGCCAACAGAATCCTTTATACAGTATATTCAGCTTTACTGTGCTTTAGTGAAGAGAATGTGGTTTTGCTGAGCCTGAGGAACATTATTAAAGCTATTCTGTGATACCGATGTCTCCACTGAGATAAAAGCGATATACACACACACAGTCTTAATACTATTTTCCATTTAATACCTTAGGCCACATACCCAGATAGAGTTACCATGGAAAAGAGGGGTGGCAAGGGAGGCCCATGGCGTATACACACACAATTGCCTAAGGTCAGCGATTTTACCAAACCAACAAATTATTCTAAATGCACATAAAATCTGTCCCAAGGCTACAGTTAATAGCCGTTTCATCAGATTTACTGACTTCTGGCTTTCTGTTCCAGCTGTCCAGCTCATGCATATTAAAATGGTTCTTAATTATGCTGTGTTTTCATGTAAAGTATTGTGCAAAATATAGTGCATAACACCACACAATCCAAAAATATAAATCTTTTGTTATTCATAGGATTAAGGAGGCAATGTTTTCTTTCACTATTTTTCTCCTTCTAACTGCAGAACCACTTATCACCCACAGTATCAACCAAAAATCCATGCACTGCATCGACAGCGTATGTGATATCACTGCAGACAACACATCTGTATAATTAATCATTTCAGAGGCTAGAGGCTCATTCAGAGGGCTCCGTTTTAACAGGATAGACAATGTAGCTTAAAGTGCCTTAGCCCTCGGCTCGATAGTGCTTGGATATCTTGAAATGTGACACAAGAGCCAATTTGGTAAGAGCGTACAAGTTATTAATTCAAGTTAAAAAACCAGATATTTTATATATATGTTATAACATATATATATATAAACATATAAACAGGTAAATATTAACACATTTTAAGAATGTATTCATCTTATCTAATGGATTTTTACTCTAAGGAATTACAATAAATATATAATAATAATATTGTAATGATATAGTTTTTAAACAATGGTAAGGATACACTGCCTGGATCACTCAAATATTTCCCTTTTAGCTTTAATTACAGCACACATGATTCCTCATGCTCCCAGGACCTCTCTTTCACAATTTGAGTCCTGAAACATGCCCGTGCCATCAAGGAAGGAAAAAAATAACATAGATGTGATAACCTGCCCATTAAGTACATTCAGGTCATCAGCTGACTTCATTTTAGTGCCACGTAATGTTGCCGAGCCTAGAAATGACTGACTTCCCTTGACATACACATTGCTCTGAAATAGGGTCAATCTGGACTCATCATACAACATGACTTCTTCCAATACTCCAGAGTCTAATCTTTATTCTCATGGCCACACAGCTGTGAACATTTGAACATCAAACGTTAAGTGTATACGTCTGCATTTATATTTTTTCCAACCATTTTCCTTTCACAAAGTTGCCGATTTAGCACCATCCTTCCGGGTTTTTATAATGTACTGAAGTGTTTATAACCCAGTGCCTTCATTGTTTTCTTTGCTTGATGCAGTTCAATAATTTGACCCTTCCGCAATGGTACAGAGAAGCTGGAATTAGGCACAGAATTCCACTGACTGGTCAGTCTACTTGTATAGGTCACAATAAAAACCATCATAAATAATTTTCTCATAAACGCATTCCACCATGTTCATGTGCCATTGAGCTTAGTGTCAGTATATTTGTATAATAGTATATAACAAGTATATGAATACACATGAAACAAAAAGGTATTTAATGACACAATTTTCACTTCATCCATGTATTTACAGAAATACATTTACATTACCTCATAACATTTTGGGGAAGTATTCAGTATTATTGCAAAGCTTAAACTTTTTTTAGAATCATTTCCTAACAAAACTTACATATATAAACATAGTACAGCAGCGAGCAATATTCCTCTTCCACCACACCCATTCAGAGCTGACATTACATCATCTTCAGTCCCGGACCGTCTGAAGCCTGCGACACAAACATGACAGCTTTCTGATATGAGACAGAGCTTAGAGAGACATCACATAAGCAAATGGTTTCTGATGACAAGGGGAATTAAATGCCTGCATGTATTATTAAGCAGAGCCAGCAGGGTAGGAGGAAGAGCAGAGGGGGGTGGGGGGCAGAAAGCAGCCCCTGTCATTTCCCAACAGACCAACAATAACAACACTTCCCTCCTCTCAGTCTGAGCTTTCACTACTCTTTGAGGACTTGTGCTTCTTATTCTTCTTTTGTTTCTTCTTCTTTTTCTTCTTCTTCTTTTCCTTTTTCTTCTTATTCTTCTGGTGGGCGTGGTGAGAAGAGGATGAGGAGCTGGAGTCTGAGTCGGATGTTGTATCCTGTAGGAGCTGCCTCAGCTGCTCGATCCTGTGGTGAGAAAATGGCACAGGATCAATATAATCAGTTTGTGAATTGGAAGTGAAGATGCCATTAGGATTCATATTTTATAGCAAGAACACTTAAGCCTGGTTTATCTTTAAAACAAAAAAACAAAAAAAATTAAAAATCGAACTTTAATGCGCTTTAACCAGACTTAAGCGTAACATTTCTTTAAATGAACTAAAACTGCATTGATTTGATTCTTGTATAGTGGCCGGCCTACAGTGCAGAATAACTTATTCAGCCACTCCCGAATGTCAATTCACAACATAGCAGGCTTTTTTTCTGAGAATCTTCAATGTCTCCTAGACGCCTGTATCCCTAGGAACCGCACAACAGCGACCCCCTGTCTCTTTTCTCTATTGATTTTTTCTTCCTGCTGCTCAGACGGTTGCATCAGTCCCAACGCCGAATCTGTTTCTTGACTCTGGCTTTTAATAATCCATGCTTTGTTTTCTGACACGCGGCTGCAAACCGTCAATAAATTATTATTTTTTTTTAAATAAAATAAAAAAAAGAGTCAACACTTTAATGCTGAACTGAAACCTTTCGAGACGGAAGAGAGAATAATGTTTCGCATTGCTCTGACCACAACCTTCAAAATAAGTTACTAAAACCAACTTGCATTCCTGAAAGACAGCGCAGTAATCCTTCTTTACTTTTCAGAAAGTTTCTACCACTACCAGTATTTGGATGCTAAACTGACTCAATGGTGTACGCTTAATTCCTCCCCCAGCAGAGTTTAATGACTGGCTTTGTAACAGAAACAATGTCATCGCATACAACATGATAATTACAGTGAACCATTGAGTTACATAATCACTGTGAATAGGATTATTTAAAAAAAAAAAAAAAAAAGCACACACACATGCTGTCATGTTCTTTATATCAACCCAGGCCTCAATCTTTTGTATTATTATTATTTTTTATCTAATGCCTATTGATTGATTTGATAAGCATACAATGCCAATCCTACACTGCAATCCTACACCAAAGCATCAGAACCTTTCCAACCAGTCACGGTATTTCTATTCACAATTTATCAGTATTCTTTTAAGAAGCGTTTAATTACTCCCTTGGTTGCAGGAACCATTGCATACATAATGATAATTACAGTGAGCTGTACAATTACATAAGTGATAAGAATAGAAGAATAAGATTTTTTTTTCTTTTTAAAAAAGAGCTTTGTCATGTACTGTAATTGGGCTGTTTACACTGGGAAATACATTACAGAGTTGCTGGAAAAAAAACAGGGCTTGTAGTGATGTCATAATGTAAAGTACTGTAAAGTTTTTACTAACTGTACATCATAATAATTACTAGGATCTAAACAGTGCAGGACTAAAACATCCTAAAACTCTGTCAAGCATCTTATAGGTTGTCGTCTTCATACTGCGCTTGAGATAAAAGATAATAGGAATATTTTATTACAAACCGGATTCCAAAAAAGTTGGGACACTATACAAATCGTGAATAAAAACTGAATGCAATGATGTGGA
>JAOVVB010000030.1:7634962-7646068 GCA_028570985.1 Heterobranchus longifilis
ATTCTACTTAGATCATTTTTTTTTTTTTTAAGTGTGAGTGTTTTGGCAGCTCTTTAGATTCCGTGCCTTGTGTTAGCCAAAAATGGTAGTTCTCTATCAGGGCTTGATGAACCATATGGCAAAACATTCGAATCCAATCTATGAAAAATGTGCCACTCGCTCCTGACATATTACACTGATTGATGTAGAATTCATTGAGTGTAGCAGGCAGAATGTGGAATGCGCAGATTTTATCCGGTCCACTCGATTTTCCTCAGTGTATGACGAAATAGGTCAGAGGTTCTTAACTGCAATACTGCAGAGTCCCCTACGTTTCACACACCTAACCCAGTTTACATAAATTATTAGCTGATCTGTGGGCTGTATGGAAAACCATCTGGGTCCCTAGGAATGGAGTTGAGATTTCATGTCATAAGTAGAATTTTTAAGCCTTTACTGTAGAAATTGATGAGAATCTGTACAGAAGTTCACAACTATGCAAAAAATACTTCCCAGTATACTTCATTTGGCTGCCTTGTCCTTTTCTATTGAGTGCAAATAATGCCCCCGAACTTGTCTCCTTGTCCTCTGAGATCAACAGTATGAGAACCAGAATGACATTCAAGTGTCTTTGGTAGTTTGCCATAAAGCAAGGATTCTCAGAACTTATTTAGAGAATAATATATGAGATTATGAAATGAAAGGAACGGTTGTGTTGGAAATAAACGTAAATAGCCTTAAGTAAAAAAAATATATATATATTTAGGTACTTATAAAAAAAAAAAAAACAGACATTTTATCAAAGCATATTTTTTGGGATCTTGTCAGATTTTGCCTGAGGATAGAGCACAAAGCATTTGGCCCACAATAAAATAGCAAATTAGTTTTCTTGAAATGTAGCTTAAGTCAGTGAACATACACGTCTTAACCTTTTCGCTAAGGTGTCTACGGAGGGAAGAAGCAAGAAATAATGACAAATATTACCTTTTCACTTTTATTTGAATACCTCATAAGTTAAGAATGCTGACGATGTTAGTTTTGTAAAAATCTCCCAGCATGCCTCTATCCCAGAAGTCATAAAGAGTTCTGACAAAATGAAAACAATCGTTCATTTAAGCTCTAATGAGCTCGCCGGATAGCAGACTGCATTTCATTTACAATCTTGACACATTACATTTTACAGTGCATCCGCTCTCATCAGCTTAGTGAGCTTCTCCTATGAAATTACGCGCGATTAATGCTGATCAAACTGGAATTGGAAAAAAAGTTACTCAAATATGGCGGATGCTGAGCACTCAGATTTTCCTTCTGAATAAAGTGCATAAAGTGCACAGGGCTCCTACGCTTACAGTCTCAATCCACTCCTGGCACCGAATATGCGGATTGGCCGCTGCTGGGACAGAGGAAGGATGTTGTCTAGGCTGAGGATTGTGGATAGTGGGGTATCAGTAGGCTAATGGAACAGTGTGCGGTATTGTTCTGGTGGCAGGCAGAGCTATGGCTCTATTTGTGGTGGGTCTGGAGTACAAAGGGGACACAGTACAAAGCAGCCTCATACCAACCTTGACATCACAGCCCACGCGTTCTGCCTCAGCTTTAAGGTGGGAAATGCTTTCGGAAGCGTTCATTGTGGCTACTCTCGTCGGCCTTGGAGCCTCTTGTGTCTTTGCAGTGTGTACAGGAGCCCATTGTTACCATCAGACAGCCAAGGGGAGCGGTTATAGCGAAAGCAGTAAGGAGAGTCTTAGTCACATATCCACCGTCGTCTAACAGCTACTTATTACCTCGCATCAATACTGTAATTACAGGTCTCATTAATCGCCTGCAGCCACTGCAGCAAAGCTCCATGTGAGCTCATTTATCTATTTTGCTGTCAAACCGATAAGAAAAGGCTTTTAAAATAAAGAATGGGATTAATCGGTTGCGTAATTTTCCTTTAAACTAAAGTGGGGAGAAGGACCTGAAATACGACTTCCATTATATGATGTCCATTTTCTTTGCATTTTAATACATTCTCCTACAATAGGTTTCTTATTGGCTAAAAGCAAAAAACATATCGGATTCGTCCGACTGTTCACTTCTGCAAAGTGTTGTCACTTAGATAGGAAATCACGCCTCCTCTCCTTCCTGGCCGACAATGTCAAAGCTGTACAGAACACCACATCCATATCCACGCTCTCTGATTTCCATGCTATCTGATTGAGCCCAGGCCGGATTTCGCCGTTTTGTCAACGTGCAAGATTTTACCCCCCCAACATCGACTCCTCTTTCTATTCACCTCGATGTCCTTGGTGTCACATGGTGCTTGGCCCTGCATCCTCGGAAGTAGTTAGAACCCATTAACATTCAAGGAGCTTCGAGGTATCACTTATTATGTCTTTCTACAGACCATGCATTATACTGTACACTTTACATATTTTAGCAGATTTAACACTGATAAAGTATCAGAAAGCACCTTAAACAAGGACATCTCTGAAGTCATTAGAATGTATTTCTTTTTTATTAAGAGAGAGCCATTCATCTGCCACAATCTTCCGGGATTTAAATACCCGAGATAAAAATGGAAAATATTCTGCTCCAACAGTGACCGATTTCTCAGACATAAAGCTCTCAAGAGATTTTTTTTTTCTCGTCTTTTTGCTAGAAGGTGACTTAAAATGTCATTAACCTCACTTTCAGACAATTTGGGCCATGGTGGTGGTTTCTTTTTTTCCTTCTCCTTCTGGAGTGGCTGAGGGAGAGGGGCTGCCTGTCTCAGATGTAAAATGAAACACGAAGGCTATTTTGAGTGCATGTGATAAATGTCGAGTCCATACCATGTCTGTTTTTCTTTCTCTCTCTTTTTCTCTCTGTCTCTCAGGGAACATGGAAGCTGAAGGTGACCTGTGGCTGGGCCAGGGGCTGCAACACAGGACATGGGAGCTGCCTCTGTCTCCCGCTCGTGTCTTGTGTTGCAGCCAGTGGAACTGCTGCGCTGTGCACATCGGAAGGACATCCTCGTCCAAGCCGAGCTGCCATGGTCTTTATTGTTCGTTTGTTTGTTTAGCATGTACAGAAATGTGCGCATTCCTAAATAAAAATTCATAAACATTTCGCTGGGTGACAGTAAATGCATTCTAGTTGAAATGGGACTTTTTGCTCATATAAGCAAAGGGAAATATTACTGCAAAGCAACATGACGAGGTCAACAATATTGCACCTGTGCAATTGCATTTGTTTGTGCGTGTGTGCTAATGGTGCATAATGTGCTTCAAGGTTAGGGTTGAATAACACAGATGGAGAAACACAAGATTGCATTTTTCCGCATATTCCGCTGTTCTTTCTATTCATAGTTCCCAGGCTGAGGAAGTGGATTCACAGTCAAAGTCACAATTTAAACCCAAGAGTAAAAAAATCTAAATAATTTTCTGTCAAAAGTTACACATGACTGGGATTTACACCCAAGAGTAAAAAAAAAAAAAGTTTCAATCATCTCTAAGCTCTTTTTCAGGGTTGGGAATACAGCATATTAGGAACGACTGAAGTTTTAAGATTAATGGTCTGATTTTTTTTAAAGCAGTATGAATACACAGAGACGGATGACATTAAAATATAGCAACTTGATGATGACTGTTGTTTTTGTGTCACGCAATAAATACGTTGCCATTCATTTCTTTTTATTTTATCTGTAAATTGCCATTAAGGATAAACGAATTTTGCCAGCACTCCAAGAACACCAGATTAAATTTGAGACATGTGCAATACAGTAAGGCAGTAGGCTCTGAAGCAAGAGTTTCAGTCAAGCAAAAGTAATGGAACAGATGGATAGATTTGCTCTCTTTACTTTAGAAACTAATAAATGAATCTTATCTAACGAACATGTGCTCGTGTTAGCAATACTTGCTACCAAGATAAATTTCTCAGTTGTTCCATACCATACAAAGACACAGCTATAGACTATAATAAGCACTGCTGGTTGTTATAGTGCACAGCGAATGTTATGTAGCTAATTAAGAGTACTAATTAAGAGCAGTTATTTATCAGTATAAATGGAAAAAAATGAAGCACAGATTTATTTATCCATGCTGTCAACAGTTAGTGTGACTTGGTATAAAATGCAATGATTTGCTTTGGATCATTGCTACACCAGGCATTAATCAGTAGACTTGAGGTTTATAAAGGTAATAAGTCATTGGACTACAGTTCGGAAGGTCCCAAATTCAAATCCCACGACCACCAAGTTGTCCCTGTTGGGCCCTTAAGCAAGGCCCCTAACCGTGAACAGCTCAGATGTATATTGAGTCGCTCTGGATAAAGGTGTCTGCCAAATGCCTAAATGTAATACGTCCAATGGCTGTTGTTGTCATTCTTAGTCCTTTAGAAAGAAATATAACCAGAGGCCCATGAGTGCCATCAAAAGCTCACGCCAAGCTTATGGGCTAAATGTGGAGAAGGAGTTTCCTCTTAACACATCTATTCATTGCTTTTTATCAGCAATACTACTTTGCAGTCTTTTTCCACTCAATGTTTTAATAAATTATTTTTTTTTTTTTATTCTACGATATTTTATAGTTAAAAGACACCTCTACACACTAAGTCTTCACTTAAGGACTCATTGAACATTTCTCTTCTAAGAACTCTCAGAAGAACTCTTTCTTTTAAAAAAAAAATAAAAAGTGCTAAATGAGATTTTATTAAAACAGGAAGGTTACAAGTTTACAACCCAGCAGCACGACTCAGCTGCCACATTTTGGTCTATAAGCGAGACCATTAACCTTCCTCTTTTCAAATCATTTTGGATACAAAAAAAAAATTATAATAAAATAATCTGCCAAATGTGCAAATGTAAATGTAAATGATCCATGATGTTAAAGCAATTTAGGAGCTGCACTTCTACCTACTGTACCTGGTGCAGTAATTAAATAAAGTCACGTAGCTGTGAAAGAAAGAGACGTTTGGGGTCAGAGTGACTTTGAGGATGGTTTGATGACATTGTGGCTGAGGTCCAGTAAAGGCGCCGAGGCATAGCAGGGAAGGACGCAGACAGATGTAGTTTCATCCGTTCCCCAGCAGGCCAAGCTGGAGTGGCAGCCAGAGTTTGATAAGGTGCACATCACCATCTGCTCTTCTCTGTGGGCTACAATAAAGGGGGGGAGAAAATGCAAATAGATTGAAGGAGAACATGTGCATTTCCCCTTTAATAAATGTGACACATTATGGTTACCAAATGCTAACTGACAGGGTGTGCAGTGCAATATAGCGGAATATAGTGGAATCACAGGGGGGGAAAAAACGATCTACAACATCTGGAAATTTAAATTCAGAGACATTACATCATACTGCAAAAAATGTGGACTTGTGTTGGATAACTGCACCACTGGACTATTTTGACATACTAGTGTAAGTTAGTTATAATGAAAATTGGTATTTTCTTTAAACCTCCTTTTTTAAAAAAAAAAAAAAAAAAGAAAGAAATAAGTGTGGGCAAAGTATGAAACTCAAATGTGGACAGAAGGATCAGTGCGGAAAAATGGTGTCACCAGTACTATGATCTGTATCAAATATTTATATTAGATACAAATATCGAATTGTTCTGCTAGTATCATATCTGATGACTCACTCACTCATAGACTATACTGCATCATCCTGTATACAGGGTCACGGGGGGCCTAGAGCCAATCCCAGGAAATTGAGTGCACAAGGTGGGGGTTGCCCATCTTGTGCCCATCGCAGGGCACACACATAGTCACATACTATGGGCAATTTGGGAACGCCATTTAGCCTAATCTGCATGTCTTTGGACTGTGGGAGGAAACCAGAGTACTCGGTGGAAACCCACCAAGCAAGGGGAGAACATGCAAACTCCATGCACACAAAGACGGGAATTGAACCCTGACTCTGGTGGTTTAAGGTTTTTAGACAAAAAGCAAAAATCCCTTTCACTGTCAAGACATCATTTTCTGTGCAAAAACAAGATATTGTGTCCAAGAAAAACACTCTTACACCTTGTAAGAAATTGTACTCTCATTCTTTAATAGAAATCCATTGACTCAAAAATTCTTTGAGATTAACTGGGCAGGTTTCTTCCGCTTTTTCCAAAGAAAGAATGGATTCGTGATAATATTGAGAATAAGATTTCCTTCCCAGCATACTCAATGGTTGATGTGTGAGATCTGTGAAGATGTGCTTTTATAAAAACACCTCAATAAGAAGCCACATTGAAGGATATGGATGTGGCAACTATTTATAAATGTGCCAGTCAGACAAAGAACAATTCATTCCTCCAGCGCGATCAGGAGCCAGAGACTGCAAGAGGACCAACCACAAAGAAGTGATCTCTCACTTTCTTACTCGTGTGACACAAATAAATACAACACAAACACATCAGTACAATGCCAGAGTCCTGCAGGAGAGTCACAACATCTGAATGCTTGTTTTGTGCACATTTTCTTTGCATACAGTATAGTATTTCAGTTAATATACAGTGTTAGTGGTTACTACATAAGAATTTCAAGGGACATACAAAATAGATTCAGTAGAAGCTGAAACATTTTTGTTGGTGACATTTTCTGGGTTACAATTTTAATATTGCATAATTCACATTGTTCCTGTGGCTCACATCTGTACACGGTTATTGTACTAAACTGAAAGGAAATGCAGATACATGATGCTGAAACAATCGAAAAAAACCTGTGAGCATATTTTTTTTATAATGATTCCTTTTTATGGCTGCTCTTAAATCTGTAACTGATTCACAATTTTCCTGTGCTCAGAATATCATTATAAGGACCATAGGAACATTAAATTCCACATATCACTTGCTTTATGTCTGGATATTATACTTTTGCTATTAAGGGCTTTTTTAAGCTAAATGATCTACAACTGATAATAGTTTTGAGCTGACATGCTGGTTAGGATTAACCAAAATATTTAAAGTGGTGACCAAAGGTATTGAGACAAAAGTGAAATTTATTGATTTAAATCACATCTAAATGTAAATTAATGGCAGTCGAGATAAGAATATTTGTATTTCTTTCGGCTGCTCCGGTTAAGGGGTCGCCACAGCGGACCATCTGATCTACATGAGTTTTATGTGGGATTCCCTTCCTGAAACAGCCCTCCCTTTTATCCAGGCTTGGGACTGCAACCAGATCCTGGGTAGCATGGAGGGTGGCAGCTAACCCACGGCAGGGTTTGAATCTGGATCCTCAGATCCCCAAATCAACAACCTAGAGCCTTAGCTGCCCGAACTAGAAGTCATGATAAATGAAATAGCTATACAATTAATATTTGGTATGAAGTTCTTCATTCTTCAAAACCTGCTGGATCCAGCTGGGCATAGAGTCAAAAAGACGCCTTCAATATTTAGTACCTCATTCTTAACCATTGTCTAACAGTTTTCTATTTGGGTTAAGTCTGGAGATGACCCAGGCCATGGTTCCAAAAGCTGAATATCCTTGTCATAGGATAATAACCAGTTTTTTACCATTTGTTTAGTTTATTTACAAAACTCTTAAGCAAGCAAGGCTAAATCTAATTAGTGTGCAGAGGGAGAATTAATACATGGTGTACATGTTTTAATACTTTCCGCCAACACGGTTCTCTTATACAACAGTGCCATAAAATGTTTCTGTACAACAATGACAATGTTAACTTTTGGTCTATGACTTTTACCCACATTTTGTTTTGCCATAATAAACAAGTTATTTATTCACAAAAGGTCCTTTCCATGATTTTTAAACCATCATTAGACTTTATGATGATCACAATAGTTTTATATCACAACACAGAATCACACTATGAAATTATTATTATTGTTATTATACATGTACATCATTAAATTGCATTTAAAATGCCCTAAAAGAAATTTACACCATCTTAATATTACTGGTGCTGTAATTGTGCTAAAAAACAAACAAACAAAAGGTTATGATAATCAGAACGCTAGTGTCACTTATGTTAGGTGTTGGACTGTGGGCTAGTGTTGAGGCAGGCATAGGCGCAGAGGGGGATGATGGCAAACAGTCTTTTAATGATAAAACCAAATGAAACAAAACATGAACAAAGGCTGTTGGCTTTACTTTGAAGCATGCTATAAACAAAACCTTTACAAAGTAATATCAAACAGACAAGACTAGACAAACTAAACAGACTTGGGGACTAAACACAAGGGACCAAACATGCAAGGGACTTGGCTAGGCCTACTAGCTGCTATGCACACTAGCTGCTAAGCTAGATGTTAGCTAAACAGGCTAGTTGCTAAACAGACAAGTAGCCAGAGACCCAAAGGATGAACAGACTAGGTACAAAGCAGACTTGGATCTAAGCAGGTTAGTAGTTCAATGGTTAGTATTTATACAGACTAAGAACTAAACATCCAAGAGAGATTACTTACACACAAGGGGAAACTTAATTCTAATTCTCCTAGAGGAGACAGAGACTAAGAGACATACTAACTATACATACTAAATGAAAACAGATATAAACTTAACTTAAACAGCTCCATAAATCAAATGCCAGCTATAACCAACACAAAACAAATGCCCATTTAACATAACCAAAAATAAACACTGCTAGACCCAGTTTCCCAGAACAACCAGCTATTTATAACGTAACTAATGAGCTACCTGGGTTCAGGTGAGCACCCGCATCACCTGACCGAGGTGCTTTCTGGGAAAAACTACAAAACAAAGACAGTGCCCTCTAGTGGTGAACCCTCACAAAGGCATTATCACTTGACTATTCAAATAGGGTATCTTTTCTTGTAGTGAAGTACATAATTTGTGTACTTTGTTCCAAATTTTGTAAGACCCAGTACACTAAAGAAAAAACTTGAGCGTCGTTAGGTCTAACTATTCAATCTTCTGCTGTTAGTTTTGAAGCCATATTTGATCAGAAATAAGTAGAGAATTATCACTTTTTATATAAGATCAAATATCTATGACTCCAGACCTGTGGACCACCCTGTACAATATGTCAAAATCCATTTTTTAAAAGAAAAAATATTACATTGTTTTTAAAAGGGAGCAAATAGGCGAAAAGTGACATGCTTATACGGTTAGAATTATTCAGATTTTAATGTGACATTAAATCAGATTATTGGACAAAAATATTAAGATAAAACCTTGAAAATAGGGTAAGATTAAGGTAAGATAATATACTATAAGCTACTTAAGACTGTCTGACATATCTCTAATAGTAAGGCCTTTGCCTCTGTGCTTCTTTTTATCCATTACTTGAGAAATGTACTAAGTGAGACAGCATTTGGTGATCTAAAGGATTAGTATAGGACATATGAGGTCTTTCTGCAGAGCCACATTAGTTCTCAAAATGTGACACCTTTACTTGTCTATTGCTGACAAATAATGGTCTTTAATTAATATCAAATGAATAGGACATTTAACCGTAACAGTGCACTGTACCCTTATTACACACCAACACCAATAACCATTCATGTTCAGTACAAAAGCAAGAACAGCTTACAGTCATTTGCATTAAATTAATTATTCACTCTTTCTCTTCAAAGAAGACTGGCAAGATAAAGATAGGGGGAAAAACCTAGTCAAAGAGATATAAAAGAAAGTAGGTTCAAAATATTATATTATATAATATTTAACTAGCTCTGCTAGTGTAGATGGTCTAATCTGATCTTGTACAGTATGAGCAACGAGACATTTCAAGAGCAGGCATCATGTACCTCAACATTCAAAATAAGATTCCAGTAGGCACACTTATCACTGAGTTATTGAGGTTTGTGATCAGTCAAATAAGTCAATATAATACATTTTTGTATGTAGTATGTAGTATGTATGCGTAGTATATAGTGGATTGTGTTTTAACAGTGTAACAAATACTGTAGCAGGCAAAATTGGACACACCTTTTTTTTCAATGTTGTTTTAAAAAAAATGTTTTTTATTACAGTTCTTAAAATAGCCACTTTTTGCTTTAACGACAGCTTTGCAGACTCTTGCCATTCTCTCAGTCAGCCTCATGAGATAGCCACCTGGAATGGTTTTCCAACAATCATGAAGGATTTCTTTAAGGTGTTGTGTACTTGGTCTGCATTGTTGTGTGCTGCATTTCCTTCGGTCTCTGGTCCAACTTATCCCAAACCATCTCACCTGGATTTAGATCAGGTGATTGTGAAGGCCAGGTCATGCAGCACATCTCATCACTCTCCTTCTGGGACAAATAGCTCTAACATAACCTAGAGGTGTGTTTGGGAAATCAAATGATGGTCTCACTGTTCAGATGGGAAGGCATGTCACTGCTGTGGTATCCATGCTGGTTAAGTGTGCCCTCAATTTTTAATAAGTCACTAACATTGTCACCAGCAAAACATCTAACAACCATCAAACCCTCTCCATGCTTCACAGTGAGAACCACACATTCAGGAGCTCCCCTGGGACAGCCCTAATGAGAATCAGTTTCATTATAGCTTTTGATGGTTTTGGTAACAAACAAAAAAATACAAGTAGTCAATATAATACATTTGATAATAGTGGATACATCTCAATATCAAGTATTGAGATGTAGTAGTCAATATAAGTAGTCAATATACTGTAATACATTTGATAATAGTGGATATATCTCAATATCAACTATTCCAAGGAAACATATTACCTAATTAATTGCATATTTCGGATGCCTTCAGCATTGTTTTACAATGTAGGAAAAAAATGGGAAAGGCTATGAAATTAAAATGTGTGTCCAAAATTTGGATTGGTAGTATAGTAAATTGCTTTTAAAAAACACCAGTTAAATGAAACAGGCATAAAAACAGATGTCCTGGGGATACATTCAGTTCTTGAAGTTCTTGAGATTTTTTTCTAAAAAGTACTAATGGACTTTTAATATGGTCTTGTACAGTACACTATTGATTCTGTACCCACCCTTCCTCTGCACAAGTGATGGTCTAACTTACAAAAAAAAGACAAGAAAGGAGAAATCTAGCTACAAACCCGATTCCAAAAAAGTTGGGACACTGTACAAATTGTGAATAAAAACTGAATGCAAGCCTCCGAGTGGCTTTACCGAGTGGTAAAGCGCTCGCCCTATCATCCGGGGAGTGCTGGTTCGAATCCCGGGTGATGCTGTTTTCCTCTCACAGCCGGAGGCACAGAGAGAGCTGATTGGCCGAGCTCTCT
>JAOVVB010000030.1:7666879-7680955 GCA_028570985.1 Heterobranchus longifilis
TCGGCCAATCAGCTCTCTCTGTGCCTCCGGCTGTGAGAGGAAAACAGCATCACCCGGGGTTCGAACCAGCGATCCCCTGATGATAGGGCGAGCGCTTTACCACTGCGCCACTCAGAGGCCGCATATTGCCTGTTTTGTGTGTCTATGCGCACTCTGCAATGGATTGGCACCCTGTCCAGAGTGTACCCCACTTCGTGCCCAAAGTCTCCTACGATAGGTTCCAGGCCCCCTGTTGACCATGTACAGAATTAGCAACTTAAGATCTAATTTAAAAATGGGTTGTTTATGTAAAAACCTCAGCAGCAACCTCATTTCCTCTCTCATCTGTTGTTACTGTTTCTCGCTGGTTCATGCCCAAAGTTAGATCAAGTACAAGGACTAGACTGAAAAAGAGACAACTTGACAAAAAAAAGTCCTTCAGGAAGGCTGAAGAACTATTGCTTAAGACTGCATTAAAAATACAAGAAAGTTCTGGCTCTTTTTTAAAATTTGAAGAAATGAGTGGTAGCTCAAGACTTTTGCACATCATACATGTGTATAATCATTGGAAGCAACAAAATAAATCCCACACACCTATATCATTTTACTACATAATACCTTTCAAATTACCACAAAAGGTTTGCTGTGAACATCAGAGTGATCCCACAAACTGAGAACAGGCCCCAGAAGGGTTTCCTGCACAGCTATATGTCATAAAAACCAAAAGCAGGACTCATGTATCATATCAAATCTAAGCATGTCGTCCTATGGTCGAATAAGTTTACCTGAATGCGTATTTAAGGAATGATGTCTCTGGACTGATATCACTGATTACTCATTAATGCGGCGCATCAGGTTTCTCTGGAAAATAAGCACCATGTGTGAATGAAAAATAATGTTCCCCCATCTCAATGACTGGCCTGTGCATAAAAGATGAATGAGGTTCCCTGTGCAGAATGCCTCATATTGTTTGGGTAAATAAGTTTGTGTTTAACAGGGGATGCTGTCTCAGAGCTCAATGGGTGAAATGAATCCTGAGCTCTTGGCAATTGATTACCTTTTCTGCCCTGGTGTGACATGCTGACATCTGGTTCCGTAATTGGACCATTTAAAAAAAACGTTAAAAAAAAGAATACAGAGAGAGAGTAGTGGGTTTAAATCTGAATTTTTAGAGCTGAGGTGTGTGCTGACTTTAATTTAGCCAGGTACATAAGTGCTGAGTTGAACTGGATTGACTGGACTGGCCTCTGGTGCACAGTGGCTATGGTTTTGCTGTAGGATACTGCATGTGTAAGTCAAGTCTAGAGCCACACCTTGCCCTTGAACTTTATCTTTAGAAGAAAGAGCCGGTTTGCTGGCTAATTATTAACTTTACTTTTATTTCCCCCTCCCTTTGGAAAGGACAGAGAAAGGATATAAGACAAAGAAAATTACTTTAGGGTAACTTTGATAAATCCACCTATTGATTAAACATTTTATTTCATCTGAACACATAGAATATTTCATCATAAACAAGATTCTACTTTTTTTAGAGCAAGGCGTTATAATTGACATTTTACAATTTTTTTTTGTTATTTTTATTTTTGTATTATTTATTGTAGTTTTTTGGGAGATGTGGAAAATTATACAATAGGTTGTATGAGCACCTGTGTATCCTCCTTCTTTGTTCCTCGATTTCATTGTTCACATTTGTAATCCTCAGAGGATTACATCCTTAATTTTGAGCAACTTCCAGGGCATAACCTACAGGATGATCAATTAGAGCTTTGGGATGCACCCAACTTGTTGTTGTAATGAAACATTATATAAGTGTTAGGTATTCAGTACTTAGTAGTTTAGTCAGCAATATTACGATTCTAGGCAACACTTTTGTAACTTTATTGTGTTGCCTGGCTGCGAAGCATTGGCATATTCATTAATGAATAATGTGTCGCTTGCCTGTGAAGCATATGCATAGGGGTCACTGTCCATCGTCTCATGTCCTCGTTCCTCTTTTCAGTACTCCTCCTCTATTCATGGGAATTTGACCAAACTTTCACTGAACTTTTAGTAGGAAGAAAATATTTCTCCTGAAGTTATTACCAGTATTTTACCAGAAGTATTAATCTATTAAACAATAATAACTCTTCTGTGTCTCTATTTTTTTGCAAGTTTTTTGAGTACACCTCGTATAAGGAAATCCGCTTTAACTCCATAACTGAGCTTTGTGCGGAGTACAACGATGGCCAGAACCACATAGGAATGAAACACTGTCCTCGTGATGGAGAGCCAGTTTCTCAGAACATCGTCTGGGAGTTCAGAGATGTGAGTGTTGCCTCCTGAACCGCATTCCCTTATACCAGTTTTTTTTGTTTGTTTGTTTTGTTTTCTATACTTTAGCTAAATTATTATCATGTCTTTCTAGAATGGACTTATCTATCACCCTCTGTCAGACAAGTGCATAACATCATACCGTACAGCAGAGGGGCGAACCGACGTGCACATGCAAAGATGCTCTAGTGAAGACCTGAACCAACGATGGAAGTTCGAATGAATGTGATTTCTACATTGCATAAAATTCAAGAAGTACATTTTCTATGAAGTCCAAGCATCAATTCAGTAGCTGGTTTAAACTGTCAGTAATTTTCATACTGTTTTGCACTGTGAGGTTATAAACTTGATGGTCAATCGGACTGGATTGCAGTGGAGGTAAGAGGTACTAAAACCAAGTTCTGGGTTAGAAAGCGACCACTTCAGTTGCTTGGAAAGAACATGAATTTTAATTGTTGTGAAATGTGGAAGGCCTGTGGCTTGTTGATGAATAGACTAGGCTCTGTTCAGTGCCTTTAATAACCAAAGGTGATCAAGTCTCTTTTTTTTATTGTATTTGTTTTTTGTTTTTTTTTGTTTTAGTCAGTGTACATTATTAATAATGGTGCAATACTGTACCAAAATTCACTTTAGTAGCAATATGGGGAAGGAAATCTAGTTGTGTTGGAACTTGGAACACTGTTTGCGTTTACATGATTGCACTATGTAATTGAACTGAGTCGAGACAAGTTAGTCAAAACTCATAATTTGTATTTATAAAATGTTTATTTTTAGGTGACAAGTATTTCAGGGAGTGGCGACAACCTGTTTAGCTTGCCATACACCTTTTTTTCTTCTTCAGTCATGACATTTTAGCCATGGCTTTAAAAAAAAACCCAACATTGTGATGTCTGTACAGTTTCTGAACAAAGGCGCTTGACGTCTTTCCATTGTGTTGTGGGTTTACTTTCACGTAAGCTCCACAAACCCGTTCCGCACCAGCCCACTGTGCCTTATTGTTGTCATCTCAACAGCAAAATCACTCAAGCTGACTTTTTTAGTTTAAAAGCTAATCACGGAGGCCAAACTTTAACTTGTCAATATTTAGAGAGATTTAGAGGGGATCAAATCAGTTTTGCTTTGCTTAAATCAATTGGGAAGCAAATAATTTTTATTCTTTTTTAGACAGGTGCTTTCTATTTTATTCTTTACACAGTGTTAGAGGGGGAAAACAATCTGAATGAAATTTCTCTTTTTATGAATGAAGTTTATATGAAGAATGATCAGGAAGTGCCTGGGTCATGCTATCCTCGACACCTTCTGTATTCCAGCGTCTATTTTCTTGCTTTGGGTATAACGTTAATAAATGGTCACAAAAAAAGGTTTTGCTAAATGTTAACCAAAGGAGAACGTTTCAGTTGCTGTTAGTCATTTTCTTTCCAGATGAAAAAAATAAAAAATAAATGCAAAACAAACCACTGTATAATTATGTTTGAAGTAAAATTGTTTCACTAAGGAATGGCTGGAACTCACTCACAGAACCACTCATTCCTGTGATCTGAAATTCCATGGACGTTACAGTAGATTGTGACCTTAAGAACTGTACAGCATGGGCTTGTTTGGGCTTTTTGCATTTGCTCTATTAATCAACCAGTCATTTCCAGGAATCTCTCTTTTTTTATTATTATTATTTTTTTTTTTATAGATGTTGATTTTCGAACATGGTATAAAGGGACCTTTATTTTATGTTGGGAATGAATATTTAAAACTACTGATTAAGCACAAACTGTGGTGATTGCCTTCTACACCATAGGTACAATGATTACATTTTGTTTGTTGTACTGAATCAGTCATTTTACCGCAATGAACAATGATTTTAATGGATCAAATTTGTTACTTGTGAACTCCTGTTCTCTTTCTTACCCTCCATTCTGTCTGTCCTCTGTTGCAGTGCCATCTTGTGGTAACCATTAAATTATTGCCATATGATTCATGTCACATGATTTGAACATGACTGTATAAATGATGTCTGGTTATAAAACACTCCACATTAGGTGTGCAGCGTAGGATCGTTTTTTTTACACCAGACTTAGCATTTTTTACAATAAGCATGTGGCTTATTTCATCTGTTATGGCTTCATCTAATCAAGTATTCATTTTAATAAACATACATTTTGTTCCACAAGTCATGTCATCCTTACACTCTCACGCAATCACTTACTCATCGTCTATACTGATTTATCCTGCATACAGAGTCACAATCATTCGCAGACCTCGCACACACACACACACACACACACACACACACACACTACGGGAAATTGGGGAACACCAATTAGCCTAATCTGCATGTCTTTGGACAGGAAATCGGAGTACCTGGAAGAAACCCACCAAGCACGGGAAGAACACACAAATTCCATGCACACAGAGGAAAATACATATTTAGGTTATTAATTACTAAGAAAGTAATTAATGTATTACTTTCTTACACCAATACCAGAAAAACACAACACGGTGTGATCCATTATGCTTTAAATGATATCGGTTTACTGATCACATGTATCATAATGACATGAAAACTTGAACCTTTCTGTCTGAAGAAGAATAACACCAACATCATGAGAAATAATAAAACAGTCCCACAGAGGCACATTCACATGCTCAGGGTGACCGTAAAAATAAATTCCTGTTACCAGCATGCCGGTCAATTCCTGGGCGTCTAATATTGATTAGCAGCTGGAAAAAAGACTATTAGGGTTGATGAATGCATTTGATTCTAGAGACTAATGTATGACTTTGTAAATGCACTTAATTAGATAGGTAGCTGCATTCATGACTGTTAAAATTCTTTTCAGCCTCTAATGCTCTACTGGAGATGGAGAAGTTTGAGAAGACTAAAATCCTCATGTATGTGTTTGTGTTTATGTGTTTCCTGTGAAGTTTAAAGTATTGCCACAAAAACTATTATTTTGGTACCATAAAAAAGTTACATCGCATAAGATATTTATTTATACTTTGCTCTTTATCAGTTATCTGACAAGCTGCATTTATTTGCCTTCTTAATTTCTTACCTGCGAGAGAGAAAAATGAGACGTTGATAAAGGTATGCTTGTTTATAGCTGCTATAACGTAAGTGATTACAGGAACTGACTTGTTCCACTGCCGTTCCTTATGACATGTAACTTTATACAATAAAAGGTTAGGAAAGCTTTGATATTTACTTAGCATTTTCTATATATTAAATATAGTGTTAAATACAAAATATTGTATTTTTAATCATGCTGTGTGCATGGAGTTTGCATGTTCTCCCCGTGCTTGATGGTTTCCTCCGGGTACTCCGGTTTCCTCCAACAGTCCAAAGACCTGCATATTAAGCTAATTGGCGTTCCCGAATTGCCCGTAGTCTGTGAATGAGTGTGTGTATGTGTGTGCGCCCTGCGATGGATTGGCACTTTGTCCAGGGTCTCCAGGGATAGGCGCCAGGCTTCCCACGACCCTGTATACAGGATAAAGTGGTACTGTAAAGACAATAAGTAAGTGAGTGAGTATTTTTAATCAAGTTCTTCATATTGTGGGTTGATTCCGAATTTCCTCTTATTGACATTTTCCTCGACCAGCTGGCAGTCTGGTAATTGCCCTCAATAAAACATCCAGATCTCTGTCATGTTCCGTCACCTGGAATTGGAGCATTTTTATGGGTACAAAAAACTAGCATGGGATTACAGCAATACCAGATACCAATTGATGCATCCCTAATAAATGTATGGTGGGTCATTTATTATGAATAAAACAATGTAATCAGCAAATTGCCATGATATAAAACACAAAAAATAACTTTATGGTTTATAAGAAAAGAATCAAATGCAGGGTGGTATGGATCTCCATATTGCTTTACATCCAAAGAAGTGGCTAGGTATTGTAATTTTTATTTTTTTATTTTTTGTGAAGTGTAAACATATATGTGGTGACATAGATGTTTGTCTTATTATGACTAGGAAATGAACAGCAAACTGAATGCCTATATATCATGGGCAATGTGACATAAGAAAACCTAGTTTACTGTTATTAAATTGTCTTAATGTCTATAATTTAGAGTAGATTGATGAAAATCAATCGAAACAAACTCATCCAATCACCTAAGCTGGCACCTAAGTAAGTCTAATGAATCTATTTTACCGGCCATATGCAGAAAGCTGAGGATCCTTTAAGATGAGGATAAGTAAAAGCCTTGGTAGATTACCAGAGAGAACTTACAGTACACACACAGGAGCTCTGTGCATCAAATATTGATAAGGAAGTTTGGACTATCTCTCAGGTCAACCCGACCCAGCGGTCTCACTTGTTTTGGTGATTTACAGTCAGATACATACACTCCTCCTGAATAGAAAAGTCATGGTACTGTAATGTTGGGGTTTCGATTACTTGTTTGTATAGAATATCATTAATTCAGTGCTGCTGAATGTCTTGAAATGTCTTTTATTTTGCCAAGCTCAAGGCCTCCCAATGTCCTATTAGTGATCCTGACAGATGATCCTTGTGGCTTAATAAAAAAAAACAGTACAGACTGACTAAGATACAGTAGAATGGGAAAGTCCAAGGAGCTCAGTGCAGATTTCAGAAAGAGGATTTACTCCAAAATCTATACTATCAAGCTTAACTAATGTTTGCAGCTGACCACATGAACTAAGAAAAAGTTTTCTAAAAAGAAAGTTCTAATCAGAGGTCTGTTTGGAGGAGTAACAGTAAAGTTTTCAACCCCAAGAATACTTTACTAATTATTAAGCATGGTGGTGGTAGCTTCATGTTTTGGGGCAATTCTGCATTGCAAAAAGTGGATGGAATAATAAAGACTACGTCACTATTCTTCAGCAAAACCCCAAATCGGCAGCTAGATTCCTCGACAAAAATCAGTGTTCCAGCAGGACAATGTCACAAAAAACACTAAAGCTTGGCTGTTGTCTTTTTGAGCCTCAGCCTTTTCTTTTTTTGTGGACGGTGCTTAAAGGTCTGGTCGGTGCCAGAAAGCAAATTAATTGAATTGAACAGTTGTGCCAAGAAGCGTGGTCAAGT
This sequence comes from Heterobranchus longifilis, assembly GCA_028570985.1. Lineage (NCBI taxonomy): Eukaryota > Metazoa > Chordata > Actinopteri > Siluriformes > Clariidae > Heterobranchus > Heterobranchus longifilis. Next base: position 7,674,218 of record JAOVVB010000030.1, read on the forward strand.
ATCTAAACCAAATTCTGCCAGAAGCTTGTTGATGGCTGCCAAAAGCATATTTAGGAAAAAATATGTCCTAATATTAGGAGTGCTGTTTGTATATTTTTGTCATGTATGTATAACTTTAACCTTGGGTTGATGACCGAAAACTAAAAATAATTTAAAATTGGTGTACCAAATTCTTGGATGTTTCTTCTCTTAAGTAAACTGCCTGGCCAACAAAAAGGTCATCACTTCACAAATGTCAAGTTATTGGCCTGCATCAAAACAATTGATGAGATGATCCTGAAATGTGAAAGGTGAAATGACTGGAATTGGGTTAAGAACTGTCCAACACATAAATAAAACCAGAAGGGCTATGCTGAACCTTCAACTTTGTGGAAGAAGTGTGGATAAAAAAACATGAACAGAGATCACTTAAACACTTAATAACAATGAACTGCATCTTATTGGCTTAGCACATGTATTTTGTACCACAATGCACGGTGATATCATGCAAATAGACCCGAGGCACGAATCGAACCCTCAACCTTGGAGTTGTGAGACAACACTTCTACCCACTTAACCAATGTGCCGCATCTAATCTAATCTAATCTAATCTAATCTACCATTAGTAATCTATTCCACTTATCCTGTATACAGGGCCAGGTGGACCTGAAGCCTATCCCAGGAGACCTAGGGCACAAGACGGGGTATACCTTGGATGGGATCCCAATCCATCGCTGGGTGCACAAACACTTACAGTGATTTCACACACTATGTGCAATTTGGGAACGGGATTAACTTAATCTGCATATCATTGGATTGTGTGAGGAAACCCATCAACCAGACATGAGGTGGGAATCAAACCCTTGATCCTAGAGGTGTTAGGCCACCGTGCTGACCACTATGCCACTGTGTCACATATAATGTAATCTATTATTTTATTCATTCAATCATTCATCATCTATATCATTTATCCTGATACAGGGTGGCGGGGGCAAAAATGTTTTCTCCCTCCTGCTACATCTAACTACATCTAACCCCTTTATGTGTCATTTCCAAGAAACTGTGGGCACAAGGCGCTGCATCTAATCTAATCTAATGGTGGTTTTATAGACGTATTAGGCTTTTTTAAAACTTTTGTGCATCTGATCATTAAAACAAAATGTTTTCTCCCTCCTGCTACATCTAATTAGCTACATCTAACCCCCTTTTCTGTGGCATTTTCAGTGTATTATTATTACTCGGATGTAGTAGACTTTCGGGACTGAGACTCGTGCGGTTGTTAAGTTGGGTCACGTGGTGCTGCGTCATGTCGTTGCCAGCTCACGCCCGGAAGCAACGGTTGTTGTGATAAAATCTTTCTCTAGAGATTCGACACTTTATATATATATTTTTTAAAAGTTTTATGTATGACTTTTTTTTTTTTAATTATGTGTATATACTGTATATATGCTAAGGTTTCGAATGGAAGTTGCTGCTGCTCACGGTTAATTAAGGAAAAAAAACTATTGTACTATTTAACTGACTACATTTGTGCAGGACAATGATTTGAAGGCGGCTCGCGAGCGGCTCGCGGGCGCCCCCTTCCTCCTCCCCCTCCCTCCTCCTTCCTCTCCCTCCTCTGTAGGGTTTACACTAAACTTCCTGGAGATTAAAAAAAAAAAAAAAAGTGAGCACTTTCAGAAGCAGATAGGAGTTTTATGATTAGAGGGAGATAAAACACGCACAGTTGAAGGAAGCGTTAAATGGAGCAGGTCTAGCACTTAAGAGGGCTGTGTGATGTGAGCTGGAGTATTATTGTTGTCGTTATTTTTTCCCCTCCCGTAATCTCGGTCCAACTGTTTAATTTTCTTTTTCGGGTTGAGGAAATGTCACTTGATATAGCCTCGAATCAAATCCATGAACTTTCAGCGGACATACTGAACTGTCCTAAACTTTCCCATGGAATTTAAGCGAAACAAGAGAAAACACCCACTCAGCGCTAAGATGGCATTATGCGGACGCAGGGGTCGCCCCAAGTTACTGCTCTTCCTCGTTTGCGCTTCACTGCTCGGATATTTCTTCTTCCACAGAGGTTCCGATATGAGCCGGGCGAATCGGAGAGGGGTTTCCCTCGACCAGAGTCCCGAGGAGGACACCGAGCTCCTGCGCAGACCTGTCTATGAGAAACCTCCATTAAACCCGAGTGCACTGGGAGAACTGGGGATAGCCGTCAAACTGGAGCTGACTGGAGAGGAGAAGAGAAAAGAAGAAGAAAGTGTGGAGAAACATCAGATCAACACTTACGTTAGTGATAGGATCTCTCTCCACCGCAGATTACCTGAAAGATGGAATCCCCTGTAAGTAAGAGGTGGTTGGAATCAGTGAGATCTGAAGGCTGTAAAATGTTCTAATCAACTAACACTTCTGGTGTAGTACATTTTTAACATTTTTTGACAAGGCATCATAATTTGGCAAAACACCAGCATTTTAAGTACAGTGTATAATATGTGTTTTATATTAATTTATCAAATAATAAGGCATTAGGTGAAGTGAGGTAATTTGGGACAACCTAAGTTTAACTCTTTATATGAATCTCTAAGAGGAAAATACTGTATCTTGCTATGTAGCGTATCTTACTTCAGTGACCCCATGTGTTCAGGTCAAAATAAAACTGTCAGGGATGGTTAAAATATACCTGTTATACAAGTTTGGACGCACCAACCTGTTTTTACTATTTCCTTCTAAAACAAGGCTGAATACATTACATTAATTCACAAAGGGAAATAGCACATAAGGAATTATGTAGTAAACACAAAAAAACAAATAGGTTTAAATGGGGGCATAGTGGTTAGCATTGTGGGCTTGCACCTCCAGGGTCGATGGTTCGATTCCCACCTAGGGTCTGTGTGCGTGGAGTTTGCATGTTTTCTCCGTTCTTGGTGGGTTTCCTCTCACAGTCCAAAGACATGCAGATTAGGCAAATTTGCTGCCCCAGATTACCTGTTGTATATGTGTGTGTGTGTGTGTGTGTGTGTGTGTGTGTGCGCCCTGTGATGGATTAGCACACCATGCAGAGTGTACCCAGTACTCATGCCCAAAGCCTCATGGGATAGGTTCCATAGGTATACAGGATAAATAAAGTGGTATCGAAGAGAAATTAATTATATATATAGACGCTGTTTATCATGATGACAGCTTTGCACTCTTGTGCCAGCACAAGTAGATAGATGGAAATTCCTTCAAGATTGTAGACAGCTCATTCCAGGTGACATTCTGAAGCAGGTAGACAAAATGCCAAGAATGTACAAAGCTGTCATCAGAGCAAAAGGTGACTCTAAAATATCAGACATTTTTACTTTTTTTTTTTTTTGCTTACTCCATAATTCCATGTTATGTCATAGTGTTGATGCCATCAGTATTGTTGTACAATACAGTAAATTCTAAAATTTCTAAAATAAGAAATCTTTTGAATGAGTAGGTAGGTTTAGACTTTTGACCTGTACTGTATAATCTGTTTAGTGAGGCAGATTTTTCCCCCATAGTTTTTTCACTCCCCCAAAAGGTCATTTCAAAATAATAAGCAGTAAACATTTTTTAACCTTTATTTTATTATGTCAGAATTTCAGTGGGTGAACAGAATTATTCATTTAACTGTTGAACAGCCTTTTACAAGTTTCTCACAATGCTGTGAAATTTTTGCCCATTCACTCTGATGTCTAGTGTAATTCAGTCAGGTTTGTTGGCCCCTATGCTTAGAAAAAGGTTCTCGATTCAGTTCAGACGTTTTCAATAGGATGCAATACAGGGCTTTGTGCTGGCTACTCTATCTTTACTTTGCCATTCCTAAGCCACATTGTTTCAAATTTGGAGCTATGCTTAGGATCACTGAGCTCCTGAAAGACCCAGTTGTGACCAAATTTTATCCTTTTGACTGATGTCTTTGACAACTTCAGTATTTCTAAATAATAATCCGCCTTCCTCTATTTTTTTTAAAGTGCACCAGTTCCCTTTTTAACAAAACCTTCTTCACACTTGATGCTCGTCCCATCCCCTCTATACACTACCATTCAAAAGTTTGAACTCAACTACTTCTTCAGTGTTTTTTCTTCATTTTTACTATTTTCAACATTGTACATTAATACCGAACACATGAAGAATTATGTAGTAAACAAAAAAGTGTTAAACAGCATGTTTTATATTTTAGATTCTTGACAATCTTGACATTAGATTGATGACCGCTTGGCACCCTCATGGCATCTCATCAGATTACCTGTTGTATGTGTGTATGTGTGTATGTGTGTGTGTGTGCGCCCTGTGATGAATTAGCACACCATACAGAGTGTGCTAATTCACGAGGTAGTCACTTGGAATGTTTTTCAATTCACAGGTGTGCCTTTTCAAGAGCTGTGCTTTAGACGATTGGTTGTTTTGTGCAGAGGAAGGGTCCAAAGGCCCTATTAATGCTACGACAACTACTGTACAAATCCATAATATGGCAAGGCACACTCATTAAGTGCAGTTGACAAAACAATCAAACTCTGTGATAAAACTAGCTCTTATCAGGACTGTCCGAGGAAAGGTAGACAAGAGCTATCTCTGCTGCAGAGGATAAGTTTATTAGAATTACCAGCTTCAGAAACCGCCAATTTACAGGACCTTAGATTAGAGCCCACAAAAATGCTTCTCGGACGTAAGTGACATACAGTCCATATTTCAACATCCACTGTTCAGAGGAGACTCTGAGAGTCTTCATGGGCTTCATGGTCCAAATGCGGTAAAGAAACCATCACTTCAGGAGTTGTTACTTCACAACAAGCAGAAGAGACTTGCTTGGGCCAAGAAACACAAGGAATGAACATTAGATCAGTGTAGTGTTTGTGTTTTGTGTGTAGTATATGTGTAGTGCGTGTGTGTGTAATATGTGTCCACTGTGTTGCACATTTACACATTTATGACAGCACTATTAAAACAGCATTCAGAGCAATACTGGATTATTATTATTATTTTTAAATAACAAAACTATGCGGACTGCGAAATTCATCAAGCACCATGATAAAACTGGCTCGAATGAGGACCGTCCCAGGAAAGTGTACCAAGAGCTACCTCTGCTGCAGAGGATAATTTTATTAGCGTTACCAGCCTTGGTTAACAGCTCTTCAGATTAGAGCCTTTATGAAGTCTTTACAGTGCATAGGTAGCAGACACATCTCATTATCAACTGTTTAAATTAGATTATTGCATATTTTGCATATTTTGGATGTCTTTAGCATTGATTTACAAGATAGAAAAAAATTTTTAATCAGGAAAGACCAGGAATTAAGGTGTGTCCAAACTTTTGACTGGTAGTGTGTAGATAAAATTATTTATTTATGTATTATCACTGGCTACATTATTAGACATACCTACTTCTATAATACCTCCTAAAAATAATGTTTTATTTTTATTAGTTCCCCTATTTCCCCCAAAAGGCTCAGCCTTTGCCAGGCCACAGTTGTAAATAAGAAACCTGTTAAAATAAAAAAAACTGCTCCCAATGTGGGAAGAGTTTTACTCAACAGAGTCATCTCCAACACCATCACTGTATTCACACAAGAGAGAAGCTGTATAACTACTTGCAGTGTGGGAAGTGTTTTGCCCAAGAACACAAGTGTATCTGTTAGAATTATTTTATAGAAAAATGAGTTATTTCTACTCTCTTGCTCTCTTCCTCATAGATCTGATATCAACATGTTAAATCTTCCCTGCTGTCTCCCATCTTCCTGTCTCCTCTTGCATCTGTTCTTAAAGGGGTGAATGCTCTCATGCTCACCTGCTCATTCTCGCTTTATGTGTCTCTATCTATCTCTCTCTATCTCTGTCTCCTTCCTCTTGTGATTCGTCTCTGGATGGACACCTCTCTGTCTTCCTGTCCTTTGATTCTTCAGGATCTCACCAGGACATTTACAATGGTTTATGTTCTTTGTAGTAACATATGTCAATGACACAGGTGTATGGTCAAACATATAAAAATCTTTTGCTGTTAATAAACAGAGGCCTTTCTGATGGACAACGGGTGTGTGTGTGTGTGTGTGTGTTTGACTGAGTCTCTCCATCTGAATTCAGATGAACGTACTCATATTAACTCTCACCCCTAATTTGCAGGGTCCTGGACTGTTGAGATGAGAGGATGTTCAGACATGTACTCTCTGGTTTCTCACATATACATAAAAGCACCTGGTTTCATTATTTACATAGCCGAGATTCCCCTTGCTGTATGGTACCACACAGAGCTGAATGTCTAGTTATGCTATGATTAGGTCCACAGCCAGCACAGTTACACAAAGCAGAAGTCAAGTTAATGTTTGCTTAGAACATGGTGCGAGCTTGACTTTCACCATTAGAAATCCCATATAATTCCTTTGTGTGGCATCTGTGACTTTGAAATATGTTACTACAGCAATATATTTAGTTGACGGATCACAAAAGCTGAAGATAAAGTTCTAGTGTACAGTCTAGAAATTGGACCGTTCACTCAAAAAGCTCTCCATAATTTCTTGAGGCAATGGTGCAATCCATTCACCATCTTTAGTTGTGCATTCTTTTTAAATAACTTTGCTTTGACTTGTATCTGGTGCAACAAAACCAAAGGCATCATAGTGGCTGTGCATCTATGCAAGTATAACTATGCCTTAAGCCTTATGGATATTCTTCTTCTTTGTATTTCGGCTGTTCCCTTTCAGGGGTCGCCACAGCAAATCATCTGCCTCCATCTAACCCTATCCTCTGCATCCTCTTCTCTCA
>JAOVVB010000030.1:7681055-7697793 GCA_028570985.1 Heterobranchus longifilis
TAAATAAGAAACCTGTTCTTAATCTGTCTTGCCTGGTTAAATAAAGGTAAATAAAAAAAGAAATAAAAAGTGTGCATTAAAAGATTAAAATTTAACCTGTCCAGGCTCAGTGTGTGTTAGTTGTCCTTCATTACTTTCAGCATTTGACCACGTCACCATTGCTGGATGGAAATGTTTGTTTAAGTTACTGTTTTGAAATCCAGCAGAATGGTGGGCTATGCTGGACTAAATGACCAGCGTAATGTACTGTACAGTACATGCGAGGTAATAAACTGACTACGGAGAGTACACAGGCTAAAACAATATATACATGTCCATGTTTTCCTAATTTCTATTCTCAGATGCAAAAACCTGAAGTATGACTACCGGAGTTTGCCTTCCACATCAGTTGTGATTGCTTTCTACAACGAGGCCTGGTCTACGTTACTCCGCACGGTGCACAGTGTGCTGGAGACCTCGCCTGATATTCTTTTGAACGAGATCATCATTGTGGACGACTACAGTGACAGAGGTATGATGGAGGCTTGTTCTAAAGTATGTAAATGACATCACTGGTGTTTATTTCTGGAACCCGAGTTTCCTGACCAGCTGTATTCTGATTATTTCTTTTTTAAAGTACATGTTTAGGAGATCCTACTTACTCTTATCCTCAAAAGGATCATACTCTCATTCTCAAGAATAATGTAATTTCTTTTCTGCTAATCCTGCAATGTGCTCCTTTAGAGCATTTGAAAGAGCCACTGGAGAGCTACATAGCCGGCCTGAGGAAAGTACGACTGATCCGAGCGAGGAAGAGAGAGGGGCTGGTCAGAGCTCGGCTTCTGGGTGCCTCCATAGCCACAGGTGATGTGCTGACTTTCCTAGACTGTCACTGTGAGTGTCACGAAGGTTGGCTGGAACCCCTTCTACATAGGTAAGAGCTCTATTCATCCATCCGTCCATCAATTGATTCAAGAAACCTTTGTATGTTTGTATTTGGCCATCAATCCATCTCTCTATCTATACACTCATACAGTAAACCAAACAACTTAATATCCATTCATCGATCTCTTGTTTTATCCATTTATCATTCTATTCCATCTACTCAACCAATAGACTGACTGTCTGTGCTAACCGCCATGTTTCCGTCTCCCTGATGTGCAGAATTAAGGAGGAACCCAGTGCTGTCGTTTGTCCTGTAATAGACGTCATTGACTGGAACACTTTCCAGTACTTGGGCAATGCAGGAGAGCCTCAGATCGGTGGCTTTGACTGGCGTCTGGTTTTCACATGGCACGCTGTTCCTGAATACGAGCAGAAACGCAGACACTCCCCTACTGATGTCATCAGGTGTGTAACTCTGTAGATTATTGATAGCATAGCAGATTAATAAAACTTTGGTAAATAAAGCAACAAAGAACTAACACGTTGTAAAGAAGCTCTCCTTGCTTTATCTTAAGGCACCATGTTACGCCTTAGCTTGTTTCCCACCTGGGATTAATAAGTGGGAAGGTTTTTACTGGTAGCGCTTACCAGTGTGTAATTTCCACGTATGTTATTTGCCTGTGTTGGCATTTGCTTTATACAGTACACTGGAAATCCTCTGACTATTAATCATAGATAAGATTGTCTAGATATAAAATGACCTCAAACAAATTTAAAGAAGGTGGAGTTTTGCTGGTTATTATTTTAATTAAACGGGCATAGTGAATAATGAAACAGAATTTGTGAACATTGACTATATGTTCGTCCTGTTTAACTGGATTAACAGGGTTTCCAGGGCCATAATAATAGGAATTATACTTAATTCATGGCAGAGTAAGAGTATGCCAGTGTGTGCAAGAGAGATAATTCTGGTTTAAGCCGTGCTACTTTAGTTTAAATCTGAATAAAGGTAAGGATATTTGTAGCACAAGTTATACATATTGGATAACAGATAGTTGGAGCACTATATACACACACTGGAGTTACTTTATGCTCCTAGTGTAAACAGATCTGTCTTACTTTTTAAACATAGTGCAAATAACACTGTAGCTCTCTTTTCATTTGTGCAAATAGACAGAATGGATGTTTGTACAACAGACATTGATTTTTTTCATTTTTATTTTGCTTTTCATTTAAACAATACTCCCGTATGGAAATACATTTTCACAAGAATCCATGAAGATGAACAGCCTGTAACAATAATAAAAAAGCTGAGTAGTTTATTATTATTATTTTTATTTTTTTATTATATTTTTAAGATCTCCAACCATGGCTGGGGGCCTGTTTGCAATCGGCAAGAAGTACTTTCAGTACTTGGGTACATATGACACAGGGATGGAGGTGTGGGGAGGAGAGAACCTAGAGTTCTCTTTCCGAGTAAGTCTTTCTCAGTACTTCTTTTTTTTTATGTGTATTGAATAAAATTTTAGGCACTCTTTTATTGTACTGTATTGTATAACGTGCATAATATTATATAACGTGACTAATATTTTCTTTGTGGCATTGCTTTTTGCAGATTTGGCAGTGTGGGGGCAGTTTAGAGATCCATCCCTGTTCCCATGTGGGACACGTCTTCCCTAAAAAGGCTCCCTATTCACGTAGCAAGGCCCTGGCCAACAGCGTGCGCGCAGCAGAAGTCTGGATGGACAACTACAAGGAGCTGTACTACCATCGTAACCCCCATGCTCGCCTGGTACGCTCACGGCCCTTGCTGTCAACATGTACATATTGTTCTTTGATGTTCCTTTTTTTCCCCCTCAAAGCCCATTTATCACATCAGAGTCCTTTAAATGACAGCTCAACAGAAGCGTAAAAAGACCCTGATTGATTACAAGGTCTCAGAGAAATAAGATACAGATGCTCGGCTTCGCCACACGCATATACACAAAGAGCTGTGAACATATTGAGTGACAGACAGCACAGAGTGCGCTGCAGTTCTGAGGTGACATTCTCTGAGCTCAGTGTACGATTACAGAGGTGAGAAGTGGCATCTCTCTGGCAGTGTGCAGGTCTTTCAGTTGTCCTTGTGAACCGTCAGAGCTTGTCTGCGCTTAAAGAAAGCTGAGCGCATGACTCTTTCTCATGGGATGTCGTGCCAGGAAAAATTGCTAAAGGGTTGGGGGTGTGGCTTATGCAGACGGCATGCACTCAAAACCGTGTTATTTTTGCATAACATTGGCACAGCAATTTGCCAACCATTAAAATGTTTAGTTAGGTCCTGATTTCACCTATTTTATAGTTTTAAGATGTGATGGCAGTGTTCCAATGGTCTTCCACAGCTCCAGGATCTCTGATTGAATTTTGAACAATGCTGAAGTTTAAGTGGAATATTGCATACTCTCTTCATGTTTGTGCGGGTTTCCTCTGGGTTCACTGGCCTCCTCCCACAGTCCAAAAAGTGATCAGATAGCTGGTTACATACTGTATGCTAAATTGCCGCAAGGTGTGAATGATTGTACAAATGTGTGTGTGTGTGTGTGTGCATGGTGTCATATGATGGTCTGGGGTACCATCCAGGATGATTTATCCTGCTTTGTCCAGCAGTGACTGAAGGAGAATGAAATGAATGAAAAGGTCTCATGCTTACATGCAAGAAATGTGTCGGGTCATTTAATTTAGTGTATGTGAACATAAGACAGTCAGCGGATCTGAATCAAAATCAATCTGGAGCATCAGGCAAGGTACAAGTACTAAGGTACTAGGTTCTAAGGATTGGAGTGGTATATCCTTCCATCCATCCATTATCTGAACCGCTTGAGTCGTAAAGGGTTGCGGAGGTGGTGGTGCCGCCAACCCATTGCATGGTATGAGTACAAACACTCTCCTACCCAATCATACACTATGGGCAATTTGGAAACCATTCAGCCCACAGCACATTTTTCAGAGAAAACCAGAGTACCTGTCACCAATCACAGGAAGAACAAACTCCATACACACAGATTGGAGTCAAGATTCAAACCCCCAAGCGCTAAGCCACTGTACCACCTAGACTGATTCATTCATTCGTTCATTTATTCATTCATTCATTCGTTCATCTTCTATACCACTTAATCTGTTTTTTGACAAGTTTCATTTGTCTCATTTATCCTGGGATACATGCCTTTGCTATGTAGAGTTTTCGGCTGTAATCTTTATTCATTGTGCAATTGTGGCGTAAAAAATGTCGAAACTCGGATACACAATGATGAGTTGGTCATCACCCATTTTATTCAGCATAAAAATTGTATGTTCTTAGTGAAAAAGCAAAACAAAACAAAACACCAAGGCCCAGTCACATTTATAAATTATAACACATCTGCCTTTATGCTGCCCGGGCACCCAGCTGGTCGTTTGGCCATTGCACTCTGATGAATCATCTCCTCATCAGTAGGGGAAATCATCCATCACTACTCAGCGCTGCTAAATAGCTCCAACTGGGTTCTTCTTCCAGCAGCTGTCGTCTGCAGACAGTGCGCGCAGTGCTCCTATGTGGGCTGTAGCTCAGCATTCTATAGCATCCGAGGTGGCAGGAATGTGTGCTGAGCATACACATTTACACACGCAAGCTTACGTGTCTCTATTTGAATTTCTTGTGCAATGATTTACAGGACAAGGGCGAGGCCACGATGTAACGGGTCCTCGTGTCTGAGAGGTGATGAGGTGGCACTGTGTGGGTGTTTGTGCGCCTGTGGCTTTCTGTTATATAGAATATATATCGTCCTTGCTGATGATTTCGTTTGCGTTTGGGAGGGTAGCGATCAATATAATGGATCTTCTCGACTTGTTTTGTTTCCAGGCTACTTGCTACGGATCAGCATTAAGCATTATGGATTCTGCTTCTCTATTCCCGAGCGATAGTTCTATTCTAGATAGTTTGAGATAATAAAACTTTCTAGAATAGAATTTCTGGTTCTTCATAATGCTGAGCTATGCACATTTTAGTTTTGAAAGCAATCCCAATCCTGTGAATTCTCAATGCATTGTGTGTGTAGATATGCTCTTACTTTTTCTAGTAAACATAGCTGTGATTATCTAACTGCTTGCTATCCTCCAGAGCAAAATCCCAAGCATATTTCTTTTACTAAAATAGCATCCATTGTTTGACATGAATGAGTGCTCACAATTATGAAGTGTTTTAAGCAGAGGTGGAAAGTAATGAATTACATTTACTTGCGTTACTGTAATTGAGTAGTTTTTTTGTATACTTCTACTTTTTCAAGTGAAATCTGTAATTTTACTTTTACTTAAGTATGTTCTGTTTGAAGTATTGTACTTCACTACATTTTAATTTTACTTGAGTACAAAATTTTATTACTCCTTCCACCTCTGGATTTAACTCAGATGGCACAGAAAAGATGCATTGATTTAAGCATGCTGTTGTAGAGAACAGATTTGTCAGATAAAAGACACATGTAATTATAAATGTGATCCATGACGACATGGTAATCCCAGCTGACCTAAAAAAACAAACACAAAAAATATCAGAATTGAACAACATGGCTTGTAATGAGAACGAATGTGAGCCTTCTTGACTTGCAAATCCGCTCTGACCGAAAAAAAAACAAAAACATGGCTAGTAATGGGAATGTAGTCTAATTTGACAGTAAGGGTGATAAGTCTTATTTATTGGTTTATTTATCCATCTCTCTGTGTGATTAGAATTGAGCCACAGCGTTAATGTACCGTACCGGTTTATGCTTGACATGTGACTTTGAAGACGCAACAGAAAAGTTAACAATCTTTCATATAATTGCCTGGATACCGTACTGCATATAAACCAGATGTCACGTTGTTAGAGCCAGAACATCACTGTCTGTCAGGTTTTCATGTTGACCTTCAAGCTGTTTACCAATTTCCTGTCATATGTGTCTCTCTGGAGCAGTATATATACAGTAGAAGACTGTCTTTAACCTTTCTGACATAGTTGTGATCATTGTCATGAAGGTCAGTCTGTAAAATTTAGGAGGGTGGTATGCAAGAAAGATATTTTTGGGCCATTCATATTCTCAACCGCTAACTGTGATAGGAAAACGAGTTGCTGTTAATACTCTCAAACATTTCCGTCTGCTATGGAAATGGTGTCACACCACTGTTTGCTTTAGTGTTGCTCCCGATGCGTTGACTTTTTTCTGTACATCGTTGATGTGCTGATTGATCACAGCATACGTGATTTCAAATCCACCTGTCTATCAGGCCAGTTTTTCATTTTTTTCCTACAAAAGTGAGGCTTTTCTGCACCACTCATGCCCTTTTAAAAGTTATTGCTTCATATTTACTCTTGAGCCTTCTTGAACGTTTACCAGTATGCCTACATGATGTTTTTCTTGTTCATCTCCTAAACTGCATGCAATACAAACAGATCTCTTGGGGTGATAAGGCCCTACATAACCTTGCTTTCATTTGCTATTAATCTTTGTCTTAGGCCTCTGCAGGCACTCTATTTTACTTTTGCACAAAAACACAAAAGTGTCGGAGACATAGACCCTTGCTGAGAATGAAATTCACGCATTTAATAACACTGTTCATAACACACCCCATGTTCTGCAGTCTCTCCCCGCAGTGTTCCCTGGCATATTATATACTGTAAAAAAGCTGCTGATTAGTGTTGAGCATTGGATAATTTTCTGTTTTTTGGTTTCTTAAGATTCTGACAGTGAATTTTTCCTTTTGTCAACTCCATAGGTTTTTTTTTTAATACAATTAAGTACAGTGTGCTATTCCAATACTCATTGGACATTTTTTAAATGCCTAAACTGTTATGTAGTAATTATGCACAAAACATTTTGGTTCCTATCAACATTTGTTTTAATGGATCTGAAAAGGCAGGTGTTTTTTGGTAGAAAATAGTATATTTTCACATGAATATATTGGACATCTATTCTGCAGGAGTACCCCTGCGCAGCCTCATAGCGGTAAAACCGCTTTTCTTTATGGAACACACAATGGTAGCTGCTTTATAAAATGTATTTTCTTTATTTGAAACATTTCAGTATTTGGAAATGGCCGAGCTGCCCAGCTGTACCGAGAAACTACACAGCATGCCTCTATAGCGCGTTTAGTTGTTATGATTTTATGGAATGTAATCCCTCTGTGTGTGAATTGTTTTTATTTTTTGCTGGTGAATTTGTGTTTTGTGGTGATTATACATTCCGTCAGTGTTGTGACATGAAACACATTTGCCTTTGCTCTACATTCACCAGAGAAAATTGGTCACACATTGCATTGCTTTTTTAAAAATTGTAAATAGGGTACGTTGGCTGTACAACTTTTGGGGAACAATATAGTGTTTTTTTTTTTTGTTTGTTTGTTTTGTGAATGTTTAGATAGCAGAATTTTAAAGAAAAAAAAGGTTTGCAGCTATGAAGATAAAGTCAAATTTATTTGTATAGAACATTTTCATCAACAACAGGAGTACAAAATATGGTACATAATGCACTATAAATAAAAGAATAGGTTAAGAAACTAGAATACAAATACAAGCAAGTGTGATATCAGTGCATATAGGTAATAAGTAAAAAAAGCATACTAATAAAAAGCAGTGAAAAACATAAACGTTTTAATTGGCATGTCTATGTTCCGGATAGAATATGTTCCAAGGCAAGCTGGTTCAAGGTAAGCACTGTGCAGGATAAAGGCTGAAAACCGTTTCCCCATGCTGAAATTTAACTCTGGGCACTGTCACTGCATTTGCCAGGCTTACAGTATATTCAGCAACCATTTCCCTAATTTAATTTGGGCCAAGACAATTGAGAGACTTATACAAAATCGGCAAAGCCTTAAATTCAATTCTGTATTCAATTTAAAGTAATGTCTTTCTTAGTACTTGGCAGTATTTTAGACACAGTAGTCTGTATATTTTGCAAATGTCTAACGGTCATATTGGGGAGGCCAATTAAGATTACATTACAGCCATGCACCCTGCAAAAAAATTAAGCACTTCAAAATCTTGCTTAAAGATTTTATTTATCTGTTTGTCAGAATGCTTTGTAATTTTAACAGAAGTTGCATTGTAACAATTCATCTGGATTCATCCTATAGGAGCTCAGCTTTTTTGAGTAGAGTCCGGTTTTATTGTATATTTTTAAAACTTTGACCAAATCGTTACTCACTTGGATAAATTTATCCTGTAAATTTAGTTTTCTTTGCACAGATATGGAGAGAATTTATAATAACCAAAACAGTAATGAAACCGGTAGACGACTGAGAAACTCTTCAGTAGTACATTCTCTCTGAAGACTCTGGGGAGATAATTATTCACTGCATTTCCTCATCTTTAAAGATTAACAAGTAAAACCTCTCAGTTTCCCTGCAGTGATCTCATTTCTGGCTCACATTGTCCAGCTGTGGCTAAATTTATACCAGAGTTCTGATGCTAGTAGTCTTAAACGAGCTCACTATCTCTAGCTGGCTAAGCAAAACTCTTGTGTCTGGTTGCTTAAAATGTTTGTCTTTTATTACGTACTCTGTGTGTTTTGTTTGTAGCCAACACACTAAGCTCTAGGTAGACTGTAAGCTAGGTAGACTTGCTAGCCAAATCAAACAGTAATAAATGGTACATGCCAAGGACAAGCAGACATCTTAAGTGAGACTGAAATACAAAATACAGAAGTACACAGAGACATTTTATTAGTCACTTCCTGGCTAGTTCTCTATCTACAGGGTTATAGTAAAAATGCCACAGTGCAGATCTGACTGTCTTAACACACTTTCTCTCACTTGATTGGTTAAAGCTCCTGTCTGCCACTATAGATTCTTTTTTTTTTTTTTTTTAAACCTTAATCCATCTGAGCTGTCTTGTATTGTATGCCTACTGTATGTATGGTTGCAGATTTCTGTATAATTCTCATCTTTCACTTCTGGCACAATACTGAATCTCAATTATTATTACAGGATTTTAGAAAATGAGTAATTCCTGAACACACTAATTATGTTAATTTTATTTAAGGTTTTATTATAACATGCCTGAAAGTCATATAACATTTTTAAATCCATGAATGCTCTGCATAAAGTTCTGTACTTTTTATCATATACTCTATGTATGTAAGCTTCTGAAATTATCAAGCGTTGTTATGAAATTCATCGTTTCATGTACTTTATCCTAGGAGGCCTATGGCGATGTAACAGACAGGAAAAAGCTAAGGATGCGTCTTGGGTGTAAGGACTTTAAGTGGTTTCTGGAGAACATCTATCCAGACATCCATGTGCCACAGGATCGACCTGGCATGTTTGGAATGGTAAAGTTGACCAAGGATGTTTATAAGTATTGGTATTCTTATTTCTCTCTAACCCTTTTTTGTTGTTTCTAATTTTACTTCCAGCTGAAGAATCGAGGAATGAATAACTACTGCTTTGACTACAATCCACCCAGTGACCATAACGTGGAAGGCAACAGGATCATTCTGTATCCGTGCCATGGCATGGGCCAAAACCAGGTAGGATGCTTTGGAAAAATATCCAATTTGAGCAGTATGGTCTCCCTTTCTATATTATTTTCTTGTCTCTCTTTAATGTCTCTAATACATTTTAACAAATTGTGCGTGTCAAACCAGAGAAGAGCACACTTTATCTTTGAGGTGCATTTAGTCACTTAAAGAACTTGTGGTTCTGGTAGTTAGTAGATTTCTTGGTGTCAGTGAAACACTGTAAATTGTAATGTTTTCTTTCTTTTGTATATCTTTTTTTTTTTTTTATGTGCTAGTTTTTTGAGTACTCTTCAGACAACGAAATCCGTTACAACACAAGGGAGCCGGCTGGTTGTGCCGTGGCAGATCCCATCTCTACCTTCCTCAGCATTAATCAGTGCCGAAAACCCCAACAACCTGTTCCTGAGAACCAAAAGTTTGTGTTCAGAGAGGTGAGACATGAGTCACTCTGCATCAGTGCTGTGGCGCAAAAAGAAAAAAACAAAACTTGGAACGTTGAAAACTAGCAGGAGGCATATAGGACTTAAAATATTATCAGCAGGCATATGATTATTTATATATCGTCACTCTAATGAGCAGCTTGGCGTTTCTGAAACTGTAACACTTGGGAATATAGTTAACAAACTCACTGCTGTGAGAATGCTTAGATCAGTTTTGCTGGCCATATGCTGATTAATAGGTTTACAGCTGACATGATATGACAGGATGCTGCTCATAGGAACACACTTAACCTAATGTAGTTAATAAAATCTAAATATGTCTAAATGCCTTTCACAAAATTGTGAGGAGTCAAATTCCCTGAAAGAGCTCAGATATGAGAGCGGTTACAGTGCTGAAGGAAAACCAGCGTTGGCTTTATAAGGGGAACTGTGAAACTCTGGATTGTGCTGGTGCCTGTGTTTGAGCTGGCCTGAGGCCTTGGAGTGCTCTCAGAGAGGAAGAGCAAAAGCGCTGACATTCAGCGCCCTGTTATTCCCTAACTGATGGCACGAGGTGCCGTCGGCTAACCCTGCAGGGCTCCTCATTTAAAAGGCAACAAAGAACTATCATTTATGCTAGTGTGAAAAATAAATTGCTTTTAGAATATAAACCTAAACAAAAACGTATGCAAATGATAAGTAGTTGAGTGACGTTTTAAGTTTCAAGTTTTATTGTCAAATGCATAGTACAGAAACATGTTTCCCCCTGTACAATGAAATTCTTCCTTTGCCGCTATAAAAAATGGGAAATAAGCATAAAAATAGAATAAAAAAAAAACATAAATGAGTATACAAAAGAAAAGGTATATATGTAAAAAAACAACAACATGTATATCAACATAGAATTAAGCCAGAATATGAAAAATATGCAAAAGTATGAAATGAATATTAAAATATAAACACTGTAAAAACAGACGTAGTATGCAAATTATGCAACTGTATATGTAAAAAAAAAAAAAAAGAGAGAGAGAGAAAGCTCGCAGTGTGTGCAAATTGTGCAAGTAATTGTGCAAATGATTGTTATTGTGCAGGTGATTGTGCAAAGTCTGAAATGACTGTCCCAAAATCTAGTGCAGAGTCTGCAACAACCATAATGTTAAAAATGCTTGTAGGTGATTAACAAATGTAGGTATAAATATCAACATTGTGCTCATGGTCATAATTATTATTATACCTTTTTTTTAATTTAATGTACATTAAATGAAAATGTAATTATAGTCTTCCACTGTTGTACTGTATCCCATTCACTTCACATATTGTGCATTCTGATCTACTTTTCTACTCGCCACAGTTGTCAAGAATGATTATTTGAGTTATCAGTCTAGACATTTGTCTCCATACATCCATAGCTCACTAGGTAGCTTTTTCGTTGTTATTGTTGTCTGCACCATTCTGTGTAAACTCTAGAGACTTGCATGTGAAAATCCCAGGAGATCAACAGTTCCTAACCACATAGCACCAACAATCATTTCAAGGTTACAGTCACAGAGATTAATTCAGATTTAAACATTCTGATGTTTAAAGTGGACGTTACTTAAAGCTTTTGACCTCGTGCATTGTTCTGCCAGGAAAAAGCCATTTTTGTCCAAAAAGAACACTGAAGCACGGCTGAGGTTCGCAAAACTCTATCTGAACAAACCGCAAGGCTTCTAGAGCAATGTCCTACAGGGTGTTTGGACAGATGAGTCAAAAATGGAGTTGTTTGGCCTTAATCACATGTGCCATGTTTGAACCAAGCTGTGGTTCTTTGGCGAGAACCAAACAGCTTTTCAGCAGAAACACCTCATACCACAATGTAATGATTTGGACTTATTTTAGAACCACAGGAATTGGACAACTTGTAGTCATTTAGTTGACCAGTACCTTCTGTAGACCAGAATATTCTAGTAGTAAATGTAAGGCCATCTGTCTGACAGCTAAACCAGTCAATCTATTTTTGATTTTCGATTGTTGAGAGAGCTGTGCATAAGCGAATGCCCAAAAACCTCAATGAAATGAAGCAATGTTGTAAAAAAGAATGGGCCAAAATTCTTCCACAATGAAGTAAGAGACCAATAAAATCATAAAAGAAACGATTACTTTATACTTCAAAGCTATTGATTCATAATGTGTATATAAATTATTGTCTGTGGTAATCAGACATGATATAAAGTTTTCCTTTAATGTTCTTTTTATCTCTGTTTACTGTCTTTGCTGATTCTAAAAATATATATATTTTCTTTTTTTTTGCATTAAAAATTCTTTTAATGTCCTCTGTTTTAACAGGATGGAACTTTGTACCATGTCCAGACTCAAAAGTGTGTGGAGGCCTTGCAAAAGGTGGACAATGGCAGTCCTGGTCCTGCTCTTCGTCCGTGCAGCAGTTCAGCTCACCAGCAGTGGTTCTTTCAGGAGAGGACGCAGATTTAATGTGCAAGCTTTACAGAACTTTCTGTACAGCTCCAGAGCTTGAAATGTCATGTGACTGAAACAGATTCTTGTTGCTCTACAATGATGATCTGCTGTACCTTCCTCTTCATTTTGATGTTATTAAGTGAAATTTCACTTCATTTATGATTTGGTGAAGAAGAATACTGATCACTGCCTTGTTTTTTTTCCATCACTTGAAGTTCTTGAATTAAGATCTTTCTAAGAATCAACATTTTTTTTTTATCTCAGTGCAATAGGTTTTACTCTTCATCATAGTACATGCTCACTGCTTGAATTTTTTTTTTAACTGTGGGGGAACGCCTAGTTTTGGCAGTAATTAGTTGTGATTATAATAACTGTGCACTCTTCGCTACATTGGTGGGGCAACGGGTGGGATTTCTGACTCATAGTGCCAGGGTTCCTGGTTCAGTCCTACTCCTTCATTACTTACTGTTCTGAGTGTCTTATTTCGTTCCAGTGCGCATTTGGGTTTCTTTTGTGTTTCCTTTTTCTCACACCTCCCAAAACCCTGATGCTGGATTGGCTAAAAGGCTGAATTGGCACAAAAAGAGCCATTTTTTAATAGGTCATCTGATTGAGGGGAAAGGTATGTATTGAGACTGGGACCCTGGGGAGCAAAAGTAATGTCATGGGACCAAACGATGGCAGACAAACAAAGATCAAATTATTTAATTCATTTCTTATGTTTATGACATGCTGTCAATGTTGGTATTTCTACCTCTGTTTTTTTTTTTGGGGGGGGATTTTCAGAAGAATAGTGGTCAGGTTAATATTTGGTTAAAAACAAACCTTTTGGTTTAACCCACACTCAATTTGGGTTTAAATTCAAATACTTGTGTGTATATATATGTGTGTATATATATATATATATATAAGTACAGATAATGGCATTGTGTTATGCCCCTTCTCTGGTTCTACAATGACTATGATAACCAACAACAATAACTTTTGTTTACATTGTTGCCTCAAATTATTTCCAAGGGTCAGCTTGTCTACCAGTCACTTGTTTTTGGCAGCTATCGGATTGAATGGCTGGTTCTCGGATTGAATGTCTGCAGTGGTGCAGAATGCAGCACTACTGCAATACTCATTACAGACCACTTGATGGTGGCAACTCCATCATTTTTCATCTGTGTTTGTCGTCTGTGTCCTCCATGCTTTCTTAAACATTGATCATTTGAAGATGGTTTAAACATCTAGTTCAGATTGATGCCTTTAACAGTAGATAAACATTTAGTATGAATCTGCTGATGGAAATAATTGTGGTTGAACTAATACTATTTTAAAAGACCATCTTACTCTGAGGCATTTTATACAGATTTAAAATAGTAAATACAGAATTTACCCTATTTTCTAATCAGACGTGCACAGTGGAGAGTATGGATTTAAACCTGTAAATGTTTAGATATGCATTAATGAATAAACAATAAGACACTGATCACTGGTCATTACATGCTACAAGTTCTATATTAACTAAAGTTATATAGTAACTATATTAGCAGACGTGGATTTCTTTATCCACGTCTGCTTTTTTTGTGCATCAAGGAAGTCTTTGTTAAATGTTTCATGTGCCTTATAAAAAGTTTCAGTGGTCTGACATAGAAATTTGCTTAAAAATATTTTGGTAAAGTATAAATATGTGTCTAGTGTGGATTAGGTTGATGATGTATACACATTGGGAGTTTACAGAATTAAACATATCAGAAAGTATTTATTCAGACCGAACAGTGACCTTTGAGATACTACACAGATGTTCATGAAACTTCCAGGGATAAACAGGTACTTGTCAGATTGTTTATCTATGGATTTACGCTAGAGCACTGAGAGACCTTTGCCGTCGCTCAAGTCTTAAAACACTTCACAGGATTAATCAGATGGTGAGAAGAAATTCAACCTCTGGGCCAGAATTTCTGGTCTCCTGAAGAAGCATCTTATGATCTGCTAAAAGTAAAACTTTAATCTTTAAGAAATATAACATTGTTGTATGATTGTATAATGTATAATGTATAAAACATGCCCATAATGTCTGATATTCAGGTAGCTGTTGATTTAGCTACCAGATTTTGTTAAGAGCTTTTGAATTAGGTTTTGTTTGTGCACTTTTATTTCAAGCAAGATCACAAGAGAAGCCAATAAATAAATAAATAAATAAATTTCAAAGCTTCATAAATCAGGTTTCTTACAATTATTACAATTGGAACGTTATATTGGTGTAAAATTGAAATTGAGAAATCTTTTTTTTGTGTGTGTGAAATCTAAATGATGAAATGAAAATTCATGTGATGGATGCTGTTATTTAATTCAATAAAATTTCCTTTTTTTGTGAAGCGTTAGTCTGTATGAAGGTAAAAGTGTTTTGTGTATTGATTTTGTATTTTAAATTTAACATGAAAGTGAAACTACTCAAACAATATGTAAAAAAAAAATTCAGTAATGTGGCAAACCTGAATTGGCTCTTTTTTCAGATATCTCTAATGTTTTTTTTGTTTTGTTTTTACAGATTGATTATGACTAGACTTTATGCTGACATCAGTAGACCATTCTAATATTTTTTTTTCTAGTACGAGTGCAGAGTTTACCATGACTATGCGTTGAAGGAACAAAGGCAAATCTTTTTTTCTTTCAGAAATTTCTCTGCTTTTGTACTATTTTTACAGTCTTTAGTCTGGTTGTGTGGTTTGAGTCCTCATTTGCACCGAGTCTTCGAGGTTGAAACATGTGCAGCTTGTGCCCTGCAGTCCTTCCTCATGACTCATTCATGACGCGCGTCTGCTGGTATCTCGCACTCTGCGTGGGTCTCCTTTGTTCGATGCCATCCGCCTCACACTTGGGTGGTGGTGTTGGGATAAGTAGCCCCCCACTGCTGGTCTGTTATGGAACACACTGCAGGGCTTTCAACAGAGGGGTCCAAGAGCCTCTTCTTCCTCTTTCCTCAAAACAAATCTCAGTAACTGAGTCTCGGAGTGTTGCACTGAATTCGTAGGGGTGATGGTGGGCTTCAGTCTTCCAAAGAACATGGGCATGCTACAGTAAATGAGATTATATCCATGATGCATTGGTGTGTAGCTTAAGAAAACCAGTCAGGAATGGAAATGATTTTTGTTCTAAACACAGCTCACACCTCAAAACGATCCATTTGGGAGCTTTGATATTGAGGCAGCTTGCTCGCCTACGTGCCATGTGTTGTGTAACAGGCTCTGTGCACACCCCGAACCTCTCTCCTCTTTCAAATGAGTCGAATGAGGGACACATCTAAATTGTTTCAGTGATTCTTTCAGTAAATTCTTTCCTTTTTTTTTTTTTGGCCAACCCCATGCTATCTGCGAAGATTTATATATATATATAGATCTTGTTGGACTTCAGTGGATGTACAGTATTTCCCGAGAAACAGTATAAAAATAGGAATGTTTGGTCTGCTATTTAATATAGTTCCTTGGTACATCAGATTCTTCACCTTCAGTATGAGTGTCAAAACCTGTGAATCAGGGATATTCTTGCCTCATCTTTTTTCTTCATTAATTACATTTCTTATATCAAGCAACAGATGCTACAGTAGAGTGTAAATGTCACACTTGTTTGCTGTAAACTAGACGTTTGAAACAGTCATTAAATGCAGCAAGCATTTGGACTTCTACACAAAAAAAATCTAGTTGCCATAGCAGCAATGAGGCCAAACAATTAAAGCGCAACAGGAAGCAGAATATTACATTCAACTAGGCCTGTTTCCTGGACTGTTTCACCCAAGTACTGTCTGTGGTTGAAAATTGTACAAGTATATTTCAGTAAAATGGACATTTTAAAATAAACATTTTGATGTAAGTAAGTATATGGTCTAATCATTAAAGAAAATAGTATTTATCTTCTTTCTGTGAAACTTAAAAATCGAAAACATTTATTCTTCCTTCTTTTATTGCCAGCTCTAGTTGGCGTGATCATGGGCAGGGCAGCCTCTCTGATCAAGTACGTGTATGCTGTAAGCTAGGATGATGAACAGCAGTGTAAGTAGGTGTGTTTGTATGTACAAAAAAAATTAACATTTACATGCTCTAAAGAAAACTGATTAAAGGGAATCACTTCAAAGGCAATCATTAGTTTCCTCATATTTTCCAGTAACAAGAAGATATTTCATTGTCAGTTTATAACTCAAGTCTTTAAGTATTTAAGTAAGAAATAATGCCCGATAGGAAAATAATCAATAATGGGATGGTATTATACTGTATGACCTGTCCCAAAGTTGAGGAATTTTCATCATTGTCCCAAAGTGAGATATTATTCCACCACAACAGTTTGCCAACTCATTATAAAAGTAATTATTGAAAAATTGATATATTATACATTTAAAGCATTTATACTTATCTATGTATTGTAACCTTTAATTTTGTGGAATGTCAAATTATGTACTATTGTATTAACATTTTATTGACTAAAAATGCGTTAGAAAACGTTCATCTCAAAGACGAGTTC
>JAOVVB010000030.1:7726467-7739318 GCA_028570985.1 Heterobranchus longifilis
CTATCTGGTCTGATACCAGAGCAGAGCTACTGTAGTCCAAATGACTGTTTGAATATTCCAAATAAGCATTTTACTACATACTGTATACCATATATGTGTATGGTGTGTATGTGACAAATGAAATTCGAATTTGAACTGAAAAAGTTAATGCTGCTTATGATAGAAACATGCTGAATACAGGGCTCTGACCAACCAGTCAGAGTGCCCATGCTGACCCTTGTCCACCACTAAATGTGCCTACAATGGGCATGTGAGCATCAGAACTAGATCATGGAACAATGGAAGAAAGTGGCGTGGTCTGCATCATGTGGATGGCTGGTGTGTGCGCCACTTTCCTAAGGAAGAGATGGCATTAAGATGTATTATGAGAAAAAGAAGGCAAGCCAGCAGAGGCAGTATAATGGCCCGGGCAATGTTCTGGGCATTCTAGCCTTCATCTGGATGTTACTTTGACATCTTACATCTCCCTAAACATTGTTGCAGACCAAGTTCACCTCTTCATGGCAACATTTTTTTCTCGAATGGCAGTGGCCTCTTTGAGTAAGATTATGTACCCTGCCGCACTGCAAAGAAATTGTTCAGGAATGGTTATAGGAACATGACAATAAGCTGAAGGTGTTGATGTGGCCTCCAAATTCTGGAGATCTCCATCCAATCGGGCATCTGTGGGATGTGCTGGACAAACGTGCATAGCACAAGACACCTTCGAAGGTCTTGTGGAGTCCATTTCTCAACCCATTAGAGCTGTTTTGGTGACACAAGAGGAATCTACTCAATATTAGGCAGGTGGTTTAATTTAATGGAGGCATGTGTCTATTTCTTGTGTAAATGCATTTAAATTTTACATAGTGGCTGTTGTGCAGCATAAGCCAGACCACTGTTTCAACTGTTTAAGTAAATTATTCTGCCTTATATGTTTGTATAGTCTTTGCCGCCAAGTATCTCACAAAACAAATGACTACACTTAAATTTGTCAAAGGGTGATGACTTTTTCCATCCTCAGGCAGCTACATTAAGTTTCATTGGAAAAAAGCCAGGGTTGATGTTTTTTGTGGGTCACTTTTAGTGGTTCAGGAACGACTTTAAGCAGTTTTTAATGCAGTGGAGCCCAACATCATATTAATCATTAATTCAGCTTTACTTTCTACCACGTGCATATAGAGCAGAGACGTACACAAATGACACAAATCCCTTGCATCCCTGTTCAGGAATGCTCTTCCCTGAGTAGTCTACTTAGTCATATAGTAAAATTTGCAATAAAATATTCCATAAATTTGTACTCTCTGTAAATTATACTGTACAATGGATCATCAATAGATCAATGCAAGGTCATGTTTGTTATTCCTAGGTGAAATTCACACATGCACAGCCATAGAAAAGCAGGCAATAACAGTGTAGCATTGGTTTGCCAGGATTTAACAGGGAAAATGTAAGTAATCAGTCCTAGACCTTTTTTTTTTAATCTGTTTATCCTCTCTCAGTAGAGCTGTAGGCTTGCTGAATTTGTTCAGCTGTTCATGGGTGTCACTGCATCTGCCTAGTCTGAGGGTTGTACACCCTAGAGAATGTACACAAGGTATGCATTACACTGCTGCCTCAAAGCTCAAGGGTCCCTGGTTAAGTCCTGAGTTGGGGCCCTGTGTTGAGTTTCGGTCCATGT
Source organism: Heterobranchus longifilis (assembly GCA_028570985.1). NCBI lineage: Eukaryota > Metazoa > Chordata > Actinopteri > Siluriformes > Clariidae > Heterobranchus > Heterobranchus longifilis. The sequence goes on from JAOVVB010000030.1 coordinate 7,728,128, forward strand.
TCTTCCTACAGTATATCCATCTGGGTTTCTTCTAGTTTCTAATGTTTCCTTTGGCCTCCCAAAAGCACGCCAGTAGGTGGATTGATTAACATAGGTGTGAATAGTGTACATGGTGTCACATTCAGGTCATATTCCTGCTAAATACTCAATAGACTCTGGATTCATCCTGACCATGAGCGGTAATTACTGAGTGAATAGCTTATGTTGAAATATGTTGATTGGTGGCAGATTGCGTGCTAACTTTAGACTGAAAAAGATATCCTGTTCTACTTTGTCTCACTTTGACTAAAACTATACTAGGCCTTATGGTAAAAGCTTTTTCCTTCTTTTACTACAGGATGTACTTACATTCCATAGCGATATCCTCTAAAATCGATTATTGTAGTTGTAAAAAGCTTTATTTTGCTTTGAGAAGCTCCGATTTGCATCGGATCAAAGCGCCCGTAGAGATTAAGTGATACTATAAATGAGAGAGGAAGCTGTTTCAGCACAGGAAGAGAAAGAAAAAAGGGCAGGATACAGATTTCTTTATTATCACAGTTAAAGTACATGCAACTTGCATGCTACACCTGTCATTTATCAGATGATATATTTTTCAGAGCAGCTGTTACAGTATGTCACAAAATTGGGCAATTGGGTGAAAGTATGCATGTGCATAAATTTTTTAAACTATTAAAAACTGAGCACAATTATTGACCAAAAATGAAGCTGGCGTCAGTAAATTAAACAGACAGAGCCACAAAGTGACCTGAAGAACACAACATCCAGATACATGATCAGTTAGAAGAGTCAACCATCCATGCCTCTTCATAATCACTTGACTTGAATGTTTACACCTTTTACATACACTGGACTCTTCCAAAGAAGTTCGTGAAATTTTCTTATGAGTGACATTGCCGAACTGTTGTTGGTATGATTTTCTCTCACTGGTTTTCTTATTATTTGATCTCTTTGGTTTTGCCCTGTTCACATCTCTTTGCTGTTCGCCTGACCTTTTGCTACGTCATACAAGTACTGTCTTAATCTCTAGCGTTGTTTGCTCGGCATACTTTACGAAACAACCTGACCTTGTATCCCATTGCTTCTCAAGTCATGACATCATGTATTTCGGAGGGACGAAATTATAAGCAGTTTATGCAACCATGGTAGAAATGCATAACACAAACCCATTAACACTTATTAAACAATTCCTGCACAGTTACTGAGAAAGTGGTGTTTTTCTAATCTCTTTTAGTTAATTCCATGCAGCACCCAAGCCTGGTCAGTGTAATGAGTCTGTACTGTAAGCACTGTGTCATATTTTGTCTTACTGACACCTGTTTATTGAGCTATAACTGTGTTTATGACTAGCAGTAAAACCCCAATCATAGACCTCCTCTTAATCACACAACACTTGTTCTTGCCTGTGACTACACGCTTGTCATAAGTGGCTATTTGGTACAGGTACAATACATATCTGTAGCTGTGTATCTGACCTTTAAAAGGTCAGGAAGTCAAACACAGCCTCTTTCGGCTTGTAAATAAAGAACAACAGCATGGACCGTTCAGCATACATATTGTTAGGAACGTTTGAATATTTTTTGTGTGCCTGAACACTGGCCTAAGACTTAACAACTACACCTATTTAATCTTTAGGGAAACATGATACATTTTTATATAGTAGTGTAAACATAATATCCATCAATCCAAATAGACCTAATTTTTAGTTCAGTGTTGCAACAGTTATTTAACAGTGATCCACTGGATATCCGTGCCTACTGTAGTCTAGTCTACTCGAGTAAGCTAATTGTTCATAGTGTAGATCTTGGAGTGGGGTGTTAATTTCTGACCTTTCGCTGACTCGTTCCCGTAGAGTCAGGAGTCTAATGCTCTGCTTGTACTGCCTTAACCCAGAGGATCTCTGCCCTGAGCCTTCATTTACATTCTTTAATATTCTACCATCGGCTTTATATAACAAGGTACAATTAGCGGTTTTCATAAATCTTACTTGCTGGTTTAGGGGAAATCTATCTGTATGGAAATCTTCACAAAAGATCCAGTGCTTGAATACATTCCATAGTAAAGAAACAGGGCTCTTGAGATGATAAAACCGAGACTTGTAGGAAAATAACCCTTCCACAAGGTCTACCGTTTATACACTGACATACCGAAAATTCTGGAGGAATTCAACAAGTCAGACTGTACGTATGAAAAGCTTGTAAGATTAGGTCTGAAAGCTAGGATCCTCTTGCAAATATACTTTGTACAGTATAAATCAGACTTTAATACACATTTGTTCATTGTTTTTCACTGAATCATGTTTGTACAATAATTGCCTGCCCTAAAAATGAACATTAGACACCAACACTCCAGTTATATTTAGAGTTTGCACTTGCCCCCTTGATAAGCCAACAAATGTGATGAGAGATTATTTCAAAAGCTGCTGGACATGAGCATCTGTTTGCAATTAAAGTAAAACCAGCATCCACATAGTGATTGGTTTTGCGGCAAAGGATAAGAGGAGCTTTGGTCTAAGGGAAAGCCTGGGGAAGGTGCAAGAGCTAGCTAGTCACCCAAATTTCTTTTTTTTCAGTAGCCAAAATGCTACAGGGTAATTGGACCATGCCGGTGCATGGCCTCGCATGCTGACCAGGAAACTCATATATTAAAGGGGTTTCTCAGACATTTTATACATATACAGTTGAAGACATTTATAGTAGAAATATAATATTCTAAAAACAAAAAGAATTATAATATGTTACTTGGCTTCAAATGTATACATTTGACAAAGTGTTTGATAATCATTAGTATGTTGCAGAACGGACATTTATGTAGTCTAGTCTTTCCCTTAGATTGCTATTTTCAAAGCAAGAAAAAGTGAATTAGCTTCTGATTAATCTGTGAATGTTCTTTAGTCTTGGGAAAATGGTTGACCTTCATTAGACTTCCTCTGAGTGTTTCTTTAATTACTAACCTTGAGATTTACGTAACTGCATGTTTCACCAAACATTAACTGATAACTACAGTTTACTAAAAGATATCAATCTTTTTTTTTTTTTGTAATCAGATGTCTTTTTTTTTTATGTCCCATACATTTATTTGCAATCACTCCATGCTTCTTGATGCTGTAAAGCAATCAAGTTACGATCCTCTTTCCCCCCGAAGTTAGAGGATTTAGACAGGAAAAAGTGTTGCCATTAGAGATTGGGTAAATGCCATATGAACACTGTTTTTCCTCCAGGGGCAAGCACTGAGTAATACGTAAAAAAGTTTGTCCTTGTCAGTCCTTTAATCATATTAAATCTGGTGTAATTCCTGCACAGAAGGGAAGGAACTGCTGCTGCAATCATTGAGATTGTGAGCATTTGAAAGCATTGAACTGTGTATGTTTAATGACATAGGACCACAGTGAATGGCAACTCAACTTAATGTAAATGTACAGTAAAAAAAAATATATAACCCAAAGTGGTTACAGAAGTGAAAAGCTTGTGTACTACAGAATATTCTCCTAAAATGATTGTCTTAAGGAGTGAAAGGGTAACATTAAAATTACAAAAAGCTTTTTCCACTATTATGAAGCCTACTCTTTATTATACAGAATAATGTCTGCAAAACTCCGATTGATACTCGAGAGACTGTCTCTCTATCCTTCAGATTTATACAGCATGGTCTCTTGATTTTGCTCTCTTGACTTCAAACCATAAGAGGATGCTACATTGTCAGGATTTAAACTCCTGATCTCCCAAATATAGGGTGCTACAGTAGATAACACTTTTCTGTTCTGTTCTCTGTTTTATAAGTTTTTAAACCTCCCACAAAGGTTGTCAGAATTTTACAGACAAATGCATTTATCTTGACTGCTGCCAGGAGCTTCCCTAATCACGAAATGTTGAAGAGGCAGTTCTGTATCAAAATATGTAGGTCAAAATGTAGGTTTCGTCCCTGGCCCAATACGTGCTGAGGAACTATTCTTGCCTAACTTGTTTTGGCATTGTTTATATCTTTGCAGAGAATTTTGTAATGACGCACCAAGCAGGCTGGCATTGTAGGCAAACTGTATTCCTTGTGAACTTACATATGATAATTAAAATAATGTAAAAGTCCGATAGTATTTTGGTTCCCGAATGACGAATGATGTTTAAGTTACTTTGTTGAAAATTCAAGATTTACGGGTGTCAGCTGTATCATTCCTGACCTTGCCCTCTGATTGGTTTCTGTATTTCCTGATCAGCCATAGCATTGACAGCATTGCAAGGTGAATTGCATAGCATTGATTATCAGTTATATACCAGCAAAGTGGCAAAAGCATCATAGGCACCTACGGCCCATCTACACCTGCAGGGGCCAAAGGCCAGCCTGCCCAGCCCGATCTCACAGAAAAGCCAATGCAGCACTAATTGATGAAAAAAGAAATATATCAGAACGCCCAGAGCAGCCTGCTAGCCTGCTGGGCATGTGGGTTAGCGGGCAAAGAGTTCGAGATTGTTGAACATTCAGCCTTCAAACTCCTCAGATCCCAATCCAACCAAGCATTCATGGAATCCACCAAACAAACAAGTCTGGTTTATCAGAGCCCCACCCCAGAAGCAACGCAGCCAATGTATTGATCATTAACATCCTAGTGCCAGACACCACAGCACACCCCCAGAGGTCCCATGGAGCCACACCCCAAGGGGCCAGAGCCGCCCTGGTGTGATCTTAATGGTAATGGTTTTAAAGTTATGGCTTATTGGTGTACATGCCCTATATTTTTGTCTGTTTTTAGTATTAATAGCCCTTCCTGGTCTCGACCCTTGTCTTTTTGTCTGGTTATCAGTTATAGATGAGTCCCTGTATTTGTCTGCCTGTGTATTGCCCCTCTCTAAGGCTTTGTGTCTAATAATGTGGATCTTTAATCACTATAAATTACATTCTGCTTTCAACTTCAGACAATGCCTTGCAGCCCAGAACAGTCTGTGAATCATGTTATTTATGATCTTTTTCATATCCCAACAAAAGACCCCCTACATATTGAGTTATTGGCAATGTACTAATTAGATACTAATTCAGGTCAGTTGAATCAAAGTTTATTTGTATAACAGTTTTAACAACAGACTTTGTAACAAAGCAGCTTTACAATAATGTAGATGTCGCCAATGAGGTACCGATGGCAAGCTCTTTCAGACACCAGAATAAAGAAACCCTGAGAGAACCAGACTCCATGGAAAACACTGTAATGAGACAGAATAAGACAGGGTTATAACAGCTTATAATCAAAGCAGGAGTGTGTATGCAATTGAGGAGTACAGATGGATGAGTTTATTACTTGAATTATCAGTTTGTTTTATGTCATATGGCTGTAATTATTCTGGTATGAAATGGAAAACAACTTTATAAATAATCTGAGTGTTAAAGCAAATATCACGATGCAGTGCGTAGAAAAAAAGTTAAAAAAAAATTTTTTTTTAGCTAAACCCACTTTCTTTCTCTCTCGCTTGCTCTCAATGCCTTTGTCACAATATTTCTAAAATAATCACAATGCTTTACTCCTTTCCTTAAATCCACATTTTAAACCACACTGCATAATGTGAAGCTAAAATGCCAAATGCTAATGAGTAATAATTAACGCTAAGAAAAACATGGGCTGTGGTTTGGTGCTATCTTTCACATACTACAGAATAAAAACCTTCATATGATTGGATGCTCAATTTCTTTTACCTTAATTTCTTTTTTGTTTTTTTCTTTCAAAAAACTAAAGTTTTATTGACATATACTAGTACTTTTTATTTTTTGAAAATCTGATGTCAGGAGAAAATGTGGTTAATAAAACACCTGGCAGAAAAATTCAATTACTAGACAGAGTTTTGTGGCTTTTTGGCCCCTGAGAACTGCCGGCATGTTCAATTTGGAGCAAACATGAATGGTAAATAGATATTGGTTACTTCAGAGCATTATAGCAAAGCAATATATATTTGGTGGATTTTCCTTAAATGGACAATCTCATAGACCATTGAACATGGAGCTATACAAAGCAATAGCCTATCTAATGGTTGTTCTTTCTCATAGAGTGAATAAAAGTCCATCTCTATCAAATGAAGTGTTACTAGAATCCCAGTGACTACCGTCCCCTCATTGCCTGCCAAATATCTCACGCTTGCACTTCTTTTTACCTAAGAAATTATCCAAAAGTCCTCTGGGGCATATGGTGTTCAGTTCTCCTGACCCAGTTATTTCCACAGAGAAACGCTGGCCTATACGATCTATGCGATAAAACTTTATTTAGTACCTCATACAGTTCAGCTGTGATCACAAGACTGCATCAGGGTCTGGCCTTATGGGAATTCTGGCGCACAACATTGTTGTGTAGTGTTTGATCTGTTTTCACACATTGACATGAAGACATAAAATTGCTTTTCTGCCTTTTTCAGCTCACTGGATAGGCTGGTCCAGCTTCTCGCCAGACCTAGGATACCCTCCAGATATTAAACAATACTTGCTTGTCCTATTCAGCAAAACATTTTCTGTTTCTTTGCTGCAATCTACTTCATACAATCCATCTGGCTGTGGTAGCATTGTGGCCCTGTCTTTGCAAATTTAGAGCTTACATGGTCCAACTGTTGTTTATCTTCTTACTTGCAAAATGCTCTGCTAATTGAATTTCCTATTCTGCATACATCGATTTGATGACTGAAGATGAGGCAATGGCAAAATGCCTGAAGTTACTTGGTCCTTGTCCAAGAGAAGATCAGTCCCCCTTTTTGTAATGTTTGCTCATGTTCCAAAGCTCCCAGTGCTATTATTTTATATCTAAATATGAATATTCACACAGTGCCTTTGATTATTTAAAATACCTAAAAATAACATACATTATATGGACAAAATATTTGGCCAAACCTGCAATGACATTCTAACCAAATACACATAATTCAATGTGGAGTTGGTCCCCATTTTGCAGCTATAACTGTTTCCACTCTTCTTGGAATCTTCTTGGATTTTGGAGTGTTTCTGTTGGAATTCATGTCCATTTATTCTGTAGAGCGTTTATGAGCTCAGGCAGTGATGTTGGACGAGAAGGCCTGGCTCACAATTTCCATTCCAGTTCATCACAAAGGTGCTCGACAGGCTTAAGGTCAGGGCTCTGTACGGGCCAGTCAAGTTCTTCCACACCAAACTCACCAAATCATAATGTTTATTGTCCTTGCTTTGTGCACTGGGGCACAGTCATGTTGAAAGAGGAAAAAGGCCTTCCTCAAACGGTTGCCACAAAATTGGAGGAATAGCATTGTCCAAGATGTCTTGGTACAGTATGCTGAAGCATTAAGCTTGCTCTTTACTGAAGATATGGGGCCTGATTGAAACACCTGAACTCAATTATTAGCAGGGTTGACCAAATACCTTTGTCCATATAGTGCATGCTGGAGACATGTGCTGCTCTGCCATCACTTCACAAGGAATTACAGAGTAACTAAATGTACTTGGAAGAGAGCACTAACATCCCACTTCCATATAGACATTTTACCACTTTTGGCACCAGATGGCCGTGGAATCTTTGGGATTCCAGCTCCTAATCTCTTAAGGATTGGACAAATGATTCAACACAAATGAAGTAACACATAACTGCTAGGCTGCACATCATGCTAACCTGAGCTAGCATCCTTAGCTGTGTAGATCATATGATCAAATTCAAGCTTTTTGTGTTGGCTGCAAACTTTTGACTGAACCATGCAATGCATGTTTTATAAAATATAATACAATCTAATGTAATAACACAAACTGTAGTTACTGTACTTATAGCCTGTTTTTATAGATAAGTGAATTTGAATGGGTTTAATTTTTTAAAATCATTATTTAGTTTGGACTTTAAAAGATCAGAGCATCTCTCTCATCACTATTATTATTATTATTATTATTAGTTAAGTTAAGCCATTATTTGTCATATATACATTACTGCAAAGTGAAATTCTTTCTTCACATATCCCAGTGTAACTGGGGTCAGAGCGCAGGGTCAGTCATGATACAGCACCTCTGGAGCAGATAGGGTTAAGGGCCTTGCTCAAGATCCAGTCCCTAGTGGAGCTGGGGCTCGAACCGCAGACCTTCCGATCAGTAACTCTGTGCATTAGCCCTCTGAGCCACCACTGTAAATTATACCATAATAAATCTTTCATACTTTTTTGTTGTCACTTGTTCATAATGATCTCCAGTGGCATAAATACTCATGCTGTGATCCCTGGTGTGTTATGGTGCAAAGACATCAGTTTAACATGATTGATAAATCAAACATGTCTGGTTATAATGCTGCTGATAGAACCTGCAAAAACGAGAGTTGCCTGTGTTTCTAATTCAATGTAATGTTTTTGTATTTCATTACTGCATGCATTTTGCATTTCTACATCTTGGGAAATACAAAGTGCTCCTTGAGCCTAACTTCAGTGCTTTCTCATATCAATGCCATTGCATATAATGTCGTTCTCTGTTTCCTGTTCCACTGTAGGAACAGATATGAAAAGATATATCAGGAGATAGCGGGAGCTCTTTTTCTGAAATATGGTCCGAAATGTTCAGATTAGGACAAAAATGGTTGCCTTTGAGAATAGCAGCCTTGACTGCCTCTAAAGTTCATTTGGTTTGCATTTCCTCACAAAATCTGTTTGTATGAAAAGTTTTCATTAGGAACAGTTCCATTATATTTGACTAAATGTAATATTGTGTTCAAATTCATGATTCAGAAATTTGTCCTGGAACCTTGTTTGGTTGAGGCTACGGTATTTCAGCAACGCGCCTTATTTATCCGCCTGTTAAGTATGTCGTAGAGTTTGTTGATAAGACGAGTGTTTAATCAAAATTTGTAAAGGCTTATTTGTATATCAATATACATATACATATTCAAACAGGGTGCTGCTAGAGATTCTTGGCCCTTTGGAAACCTAATATCCTGGACCCCAACCTCGATGAAGCCAACCATTTTCAATTACTTTTGCATTTTTAAGTAACCCTGTCACTCCTGGATACAGATACATATACAGATAATATCAGGTAGCAAGGATTGTACAGGATGGCGCCCATCTGGCTCAAATAAAAGAAGTATAAAATCCCTCTTGTAAAACCGCTATTCCATTTAGATTGATGAATTGGTGTTGTGATCAATATTATTGACATTTGATTCCATCCATCTTTGAGATTTACACCCTTGGTTTATGTGGACTTATAGTACAGTATATATTTTTTCATGCCAATCCTAAAAACCTGTAGAGGTGGTCATTCAGAACTCAAGGTTGACTTTAAATCCTTGCTAATTAATTAAAAGGCATGTCAAACTGTGCTGAAGTGCAATCTAAAATCCATCAATCTGCACAAGGTTATTTGTTTCTAGCTCCAGCCCCACAATGCAACCGTCATTTGCTGAATCTACCCACTTTTTCACAGTTCAACCACTGAACATATATTTCTTGTTAGTATCTTTATTGGTAAATTGATAACTGAAATTTAATCCAACATATTTAAATTATATATTAAAAAAAACAACAACAGGTTATATTGGTTTAAGAAAATAAGCCATGATAGCATGATGAGACAAAGGCCCATCACACCACTACACCGGACCTGGATTATTTATTAATAATAACGTCCCAATACTTTATCAGTTTGCCAAATATTAACTTCACTTTATTTGTTAATACAGGACACATTGTGCTTTTAGAAACATTTAAAGTTGTGGAATGTTCAACCTGTAATAGCAGCAATAAACAATTGTCCCTTTATGAGCCTCCATTTTTTTCCCTCTCTTTTGAAGGTAATCAGACAAAAACCCAACAAACTGCCACTTATGCTATTGATGAAGCAGAAAGCGCACCTGAACTCTCTTCTGTGGCGGAGAACATATTAACAAAGCACTGACGCACGAGGCTTTTACCATAAATGTAAAGTAAACAGCTGCCTCCAGAAACTTCACCATTTAATTGGAAATCAAATCAATTTAATTATTAGCCTTAAATTATGTAGCTCGTCCACCATATAATCATGTGAGTGAGCTGTTGCCATAGAAACAATAATATGCCTCTGTGAATGAGAGCATTAATCTAAACCTGGCACTGAATTACAGCCAGAAAGAACTACTGCGAGAGCTGCTGTTATTGAAAAATCAATCAAGACATTCTGAACAACCAGATAAGAAAATTCAACAGTACTGTGGAGTCAGTTTAACTCACCATAATGACAAAAAAGATAACCATGTGCAACTTCCATGATTCAAATCTTAAACATGCCTTAACTTTTTATACAGCACCCATTGAAATACTTTGAAATGTAAAAGTTCAAGACTTTTTCAATACTTTTTTTAATTGGTGCATAATTTTTTTTTGTATTTTATTTATTTATTTATTTATTTATTTATATGTATATTGGTATATTAATATTTAAATAACTGTCACACAAAAACATATTTATTTATATGTTTTTTTAAGTTATTGTTTATGTATTAGCTATTGTATTATATATTAGCAAATATTATAATAATAATAATTATTATTATTATTTCAATGAGTGTAAGATTAGGATACGGCTACTTGTCAGTCTTGGGTACAAATTCTTCCAAAACATGTATGTTAAAAAACATGGATAAATTTAAAGGCACACTATTTAGATGTAAAAATGCGCAAATTTACTGTGGTTCTTCGCCCAATTAGAGGTTAAAAATGCCTCATCAATTCACCATGTTTTTTACATTGACCAGTGAGCTTTTAACAATACACAGTAAAACTTTTTTTTTTTTTTTTTACACTGAATAAAAACAAATTTATTTTCAAATATTTACAAGATCAGTGCTCCTTAGATGTATGAAATAAAATTATACATGCTCTGTTACGGTGGATTGACCCTGTCCTTAACACAAATATTTTTCTGCCTGAGCGCCCGGGTACTTGTGCTGTGTTGATTCCGACAAGCGCAGAGGAACGCTATTGATCTCTCCCTGTTTTTTTTATGCTTGTGTGTCGAAACTGTTGTGTTTCTCCCCAGGTTGCTTTTTTCCCCCATTTTTTTTTTTAATCTCCGGTTGCTTGTTTGAAATGGAAATGCCCAACAGGATGAACAGTCTCTGATAAGCCCACCATCAATAAGCCCATTGCATTTAAATTTTATTGAATGAAAAACAACAATCTCACACACACACACACACACACACACACGCACACACACACACACACACACACACACACACACACACACACACACA
>JAOVVB010000030.1:7739418-7755288 GCA_028570985.1 Heterobranchus longifilis
ACACACACACACACACACACACACACGCACACACACACACACACACACACACACACACACACACACACACACACAAAGAAGCATTTCTAAGTGCATAGTATTTATTCACATTGAGCAATGCATAAATCTTCTAGTGTAAAAGAAAGAACTATTATAATATTGGCCGAGTGAAAAATTAACCTTAGATACACAAGCATGCAGAACTACCATTAGTTCAGCAGTAGTCGATAGGAGTTTTACTGGGCTGGACATTTCTCTAACATCTTATTGAGTGAGCTTTCTATGGGATTCAGCACAGGTCTAGAAGGATCCAGACCCATGTTTCTCTTTCTCTGATAGAGGGCAAATGTAAATGTCACCTTTGTCAGCTGTGGAAAGGTCTAGATGCCTGCAAAAGAGCATTAAATGAGTTCTGACAGGAGCGGATGCTCTGAAAAGCCAGCAATTCAGTACAGGCTACAGGCACAAGCAGAGGATCTGCATTTAATGAGAGATTTTGAGCGCTCAAAAGTGGTTTCAGAGTTTCATTAAGCACTTAAAGTCCCAGGATTCATATGCAGGGACAGATTTACATTCTTCACTGTAGTAATGACATACTTTTCCTATTAGTGACACTGTATATACTAAATGATTTGGAGTAGTTACTGAGTGATATGTTGTAATAGGAATAACTTGTAGTATATATCTAGTATATATCTATCTATTATCATACATACAGTATATGGTGAATATAGTGTGAATTAAATAAGAGTTGTGAATGAATATGAATGAATGAATGAATGAATGAATGAACGAACATAGACCAGGATGAGTTCTTTAATGTTGTTCTACATACTGTAGCAGAGATAAATGTTGCCAGATCTACCTGGTGAATTGCAGCCAAAACATGCACACATGTTATAATGCATGGTTATAACCATTTAAGTAAAATAAAAAAATAAAAAGACATGAATTTTATCTCGAACCAGCTTCAATTTTGTTTACCTACTTTTACACAGCAGCAACCACTCACTCATCTGTACCGCTTTATCCTGTTTCTACAGGGTCACTGGGGATACCCTGGATGGGGTTCCAATCCCATCACAGGGCACACAAACATACAAACACTCACATTCATTTACACACTATGGGCAATTTGAGAACGGCAGGTCATTGGACTGTGGGAGGAAACCGGAGCATCCGGAGGAAACCCACCAAGCACAGGGAGAACATGCAAACTCTAAGGGCGAATCGAACCCGGATCCTAGAGGTGCCAGGCGACAGTGCTTATCACTACGCCAGCGTGCCACCTAATATCATGATATCTTTCAAAATAAGCACTTTCTTGCTTTCTTTAAAACATTTTTAAAAATTATTTAATGATAATATTCCAAGGTAAGGTGTAATTATAGTATAGTGGGAAAAGAAATATTGTTGTCGTCTATGCCTATGTTTTTCATGATTACTATTTTACTCTGTACAGGTCTTACCTTTGACACTGAGGGCCGAATCCCAATTCAGTGTTCATCTAATCATCTCGAGTATCCAGTTCATTGCACTGCTGGAGTCATCCAGAACAATGCCACAGAACAATGTTAGCACCTATTTAATTCATTTATTCATGAGCATAATTGAAATATTAACGCCACTAGCAGACGCCAGAGGCTTGTCGCTGGGACCTGAACCTGCACAGACAGCACAAAAAAGTGGAATATTTTATTATCACTGTCTCGTAGCACTCCTACAGCAGAAATTCATTTATTCCCTACTCCAGACCATGTTTCCAGAAGTCCATTACAAGATACTCATATAACACATTCGCAAAATGCATTAAAAAGGTATTTTAGCTGGTTTTTTTTTGTTTGTTTTTTTCCATGTCATAGATTGCGTTTTTCTTTGCTATTGTGCCCCGGATCACAAATGGCACACTTCATTCTCTAATAATATCAGTCAATGAAACTCCCAGCTTTATTTGAGCTGTGTCTTTAACCTGCTGAATATGAAGTAGGCGGACTTTTGGTTTGCAGGGATGTTTAGCTGATGTGTTATGAGCGTGTTGCCGTGTGCGCCCACACACTGCTCTAATTTTACCCGGGCGTGAGGTTCTGGCAGGAGCGGCATTGCCAGCTCAAGATTTGCTCTCCATTTTTGATGCACGCACTGAATGTGTGGAAGATGAGACTGGGTAAGAGGAGTGAGGAATCCGTATGGGAAGATTTAAGCCTGTAGCTGAAGAGAAACCAACATGCTCTCCTTTCTCCATGTGATCTTTCTGTCACATGTTGTTGCCACAGCAGCAGTGAGAAAAACACCACCCACTGGGATACAGGGCCGACACAAGCTGACACTCTCTCTCCTACTTCTCTTTTTCTCTGTTCTGCCTCTTCTTGCCTTCCTATTTCTCTTTACACAGCAACTCCAACCCAACCCAACCCCTTTCTTTCAGCACTCTTTTTCTTTCTCTCCTTTGGTTTTATGGTAGCAGAAAAAATGAAACTCAGGACGATGGAAGTGCCACAAGGCATCAGCATTGCAGACCTGTCACTGGAGAGAGGGAGGGTGTGGAAATGTCTTCAGGAAAAGAAACTGTGAGTGGGCAGAGGCAGGATTGTGTGCAAGTGGAGGCTGGGCATGTAGATTGTGGTGGCCTATGAAACTGCTTTGGCCTGACAGCATACAGTACATGTGGCTTATAGAAATGTTCCTTCACACGCTGTGTTCCTTCCTGGCTCCTCTTAGTGCCTTGATGTGTGTAGATCCATGATTGTGTGTCTGCTCCTGTGCAATTTAAGATATACTGTAATTTGTAATGAAATGCTGAGTTGACTTTAGTTTTTTAGTTTGGGGAATCTCCTCTTCTTTTATTTCGACCCAAACAGACAAACACAGCAGACTAGGGACTAGTGAACAGACAGGAGTACACTTTACCCTAAAGTCCAGTATGTTTGAATAATGTGAACGCTCAGTTCTGTTCACGTTCAGGTCTATTTGTAAAGGTGGTTTTGTGCGTGATATGTTGTACCCGGGCATGGCTCAGATCAGATGTGAAAGCTAACTGTACCAAAACATGGAAGTTCAAAAGGAGTTTGAGTCAAACCAGGACTTGTGGTGAAATTTCTTGTGAATGAAGGGATAAAACTGATTGACATTAACAGAAGACTTCAAGTGCAGTATGTTGATAAACCTTAACTGCAGTAAAACATTTAAAGTGTGCTAATGTTTTAAACGAGGCCAACGAGTATGTTGATGAGTTAGCGAGTGGAACACCTGATCTTTGTAAATCAACACATAACTACTTGTTTCCAACTTACAACAAACACCGTTTGCGTATTGCAGGAACTCACCTGGGAGTCATACAGTCCTGTACTCACTTAAACCAATTTCCACATGTTTGGCCAGTAAGGGAGTTCCTGGGAGGCCAGTGTTTCGGACATGAAGCATATTGAGAAAACGTTCTACCTTGATGGCATACAAACACTAGTGAAATCCTGGGATAAATGCATTAGTGTAGCAGGGGATTATATAAAGAAATAAAAGGAGTTTTTACTCTCACTGTTTTTTTGTTATTCTGCGCAATCAAAAGTCATGGTTTGACTTGAACGCCCCTTGTATTTACTGTAGCGTTTGATCTTATCAGCACCACCACCTATCTCCTCTCAAATCTGTGCTGGTCTCCTTCTCTGAACTATATCACCATAGCTTAAAAAAATGTAGGAAGGCAAGTGAGAGGATTGTTTTTGACATTTTCTTAAATAAATAAATAAATAAATAAATGAATGAAATAAAAATCAATAGGAATACGAATAGTTCTTATGCCTAATTAGTCAAGCTGAGTCTCTGGTCTAACTTGTACATGCATTTCACATTGGACCTTGTAGGCCACCATTTGCCATCTTCACTATTTCTACTGTATGTCAAATTCCTCATTAATATCATAATGAACATAACGGGAAAATGTTGAGAAGCTGTTGGTTTTTTTGTTTTTAGGATCTAGGGAAAGCCTTTCTACTAAAGGTTAGAGAGAATTGAAGAATCCACAGGAGCCTGAGGAACACTGGCAATTAGTCACCCTGCCCTTTTCACAAAGATAAAAAGATGAATTTATGTCCAGTCATGCAGTCTCTCAGTGTGTGATAGTGCTTTGAGTTTTGTGTCTAGAAACTTCCCTCTCCATTGCTGTGGGCTTGTGTTTTTTTCCCTTAGCAACTGAGCACAAGTGCATAATGAAGATCTCAGCAGTGCTGCAGCTCCATCACTGGGAACGAGAATGAGGTCCACATTTAACATTTTAATCTGTTCTAGCTTTCAGCCAGCAGAGCAATTTGTGACCACAGAGCCTAAAATGCAATGCGTAATGTTTTTACGTTTTATACTGGCTAACAGGAAATATTTAATACCACACAAAAATATTTGATACTCGATAATTTGAATGTTAGAAAATTGCAAAGCTTAGATTTAAGCTCATCTTAGTGAGCCATCTACTGCGACCTAATGAACTGTAATGCCTGTAAGGGTGTTTCCTTGTTTCCATGGGCTATTGTGCAATAGATATCCCTAGAGTGAGCAGTCGTTGATGACGTGAGGAGACCACAGGAGGTTCAGGGGAGGAGGAGTGAGGTCTGTTTTCCTCACTCTGCCCAATTCGCTCTTGGACAGCTCCATTCATTTAGAGCCCTATTCACACAGCATACAGTATTTATTTTTAGCTTGATTCATACAAGCCTTCTGCTTCAATTCATTTGCTTTTTACAATGCAAATACAACACAGTTATGTGACCTTTTCCACTTGATTCTCCCAGAAAGCCCTCTGTTCAAAACTGTACTCATTATAGTTTTATAGTCATTTGCTAGCTCCATTAAAAATGTCAGAATTCCTTAAAACAAATGAAGCTGAGATTGAATCATCTAAAATGTGCATGTTAGGAGCGTTAGTGTATAAGAAAGACTATTAATTTGGCGTGTTATCACATTTTTTTCAATAAAATAAAACAACAACAATAATAATGGCAGCACGGTGGCTTAGTGCTTAGCTTAGCACTGTCGCTGTGCACCTCCAGGTCCATCGGGTCTGTGTGCATGGAGTTTGCATGTTCTCCCCGTGCTTGGTGGGTTTCCTCTATGTTTTCCAGTTTCCTCCCACAGTCCAAAGACTAGGCTAATTGGCGTTCAAATTGCTCATAGTGAGTGTGAATGCGTGTGTGAATGTTGACTGGAGGTCCTACCATGGCCATACAAAATGGCCTCTATGGTCTCTAGGTGGACTATCGAGGTTCCTAGATGGATAAATGAAATAATAATTATAAAAATAATAATAATAGGGCAAAGTATTGCAGCTAGTCCTCCTACTGGCATATCTTTGTGATGTGGGACCAAACCAGAGAACCTTGAGGAAACTTAAGGAGCGACACTGATCAGACATAATATTATGACCACTACCAGGTGAAGTGAACAGCATTGATCACCAACTATAGAATAGTAAACTTGTTACATTTAAATTTAAAGCATCTGGCAAATGCCTTTATGCAAAGTGACTTACGTACTGTAAGTGGGGGTTTGGGGGGTTTACTTAGATACATACATCTAGAGGAAGTTGTTTCCACCACCTGGGTGCCAGAACAGAAAAGACTTTAGATCCACGTCTTCCTCGATCCCAGAGAGATGGTGCAGTTGAGCAATGCTGAAGGAGGATTAAAAAAATCATGGTGCAGTGCGGGGTGTGATAAGTGCTTCAAGATAAGTGGGTGCTGGGCTTTTTTTGGCTTTGTAGGCAAACATCAGAGGTTTGAATCTGATGCGGGCAGCTAACGAAAGCCAGTAGATGGAGTGAAGAAGTAGGGTGGTAGAAGGTTGAAAACAATTAGTGTAGTCGTATTCTGGTTCAGCTCCAGAAGTCAAATGGTGCACAGAGGCAGTCCTGCCAGGAATGAGTTGGAGTAGTCCAGTCTCAAAATAACAAAGGATTAAACAAACACCTGAGTGGCCTGTGTAGAGAGAAGTTGATGAGTCCTTCTGGTGTTATAAAGAAGAAATCGACACAAGCATGTAATGTTAGCAATGTAAGAGGAAAAGGACAGTTGGTTGTCAAGGGGTACTACAAGGTTTTGGGCAGTGATATAAGGTGTGAGCTGATGTCCATGGAGATTATAAGATCCTGACAGTGGGATGAATCAACTGAGATGAACAGCAATTTGGGTTTGCTGAGATTAAGTTTCAGTTGATGAGCTGTCATCCAAAATGAGATGTCTGCCAGACATGCTGTGATTCAAGTGGAAACCTGAGTGTGAGGGAGGGAAAAAGAGAATGAGTGTTGTCCACATACAGTAACAATGGTATGAAATGTAAAGTCTGGATTGACCACACCAAGAGAGTGGGTATAGAGGGAGAACAGAAGAGGACCAAGTACTGAGCCTTGTGAGACATAAGTGGAGTGTCTGCATGGAGCAGATGTGGATCCCCTCCATGCCACCTCATATGACTGACCTTTTTGGTAGAAATGGAAGCAAACCATTTCTATGCTGTGCCACGAATTCCAAGGCTTGCATGGATGAACAAAAGAATGTTGTGATTTGCCATGTCAAACGCTGCTGAGGGTGCTGTCCAGGAGAATAAGGATAGATGACAGTTAGGTTTCTTTATGGGGCCAACAGCAGGGCAAGCTTTGTGGAATGTGCTGTTTTGAATCCACATTAAGGTTGTTCTGCGAGTGATAAAGAGACATTTGTTTGTATAAACTGAGTTCGAGAATTTTTGAAAGAAAGACCAAAGGCCAGCCTGGCTGGTCTGACCCCACAGAAAAGCCAATGTAGGACAATTTGTGGTAAAACAAAAGGAATTTCTGACTACAATAGAAAGGCACCAGGGCATTCAGTGCACCACAGCCTCCAAGATCCTCAGATCCCAATTCGATCAAGCACCCACAGGATGTGCCACAAAAACACTCCAATCCATGGAGGCCCCACGCTACAACACACCAAAGGATCCAAAGGATACGCTGCCAATGTCCTGATGCCAGACACCACAGCACACAACCAGAGGCACTGCAGAGACTCACAGACAGCCACCCAAGCTCAGGATTGAGCTCACCATTGTGTGGAAAAACAAATGATATCTAGAATACTTAGGGTCTTTCTCCTTATTTGTGAGATCCCAAGTATATCCCTTTTAGGAAGAGAGTGAAACATACCAACCCAAAAAATCCCTCAAAAAACGTTCTAATACCTCGGGTTCTCTACAGCAAGGGTGACTCAGTACCTTAGTGTATTTCCTATACGCTCTCAGGCAGTATTTGCTGATTTCTGTTTGTGTCCGTTCAGCAGAATTAGTTCAGTTTCAGTGACTTTTCTGTGTACGCTTTCATTTTCAGTGTCCGTATGCCAATACTGACTCTGATGAGCTAATTTGCTTAGCCACCTGAGCTCAGTGAAGCACTCTCCAGGCCAGCGTAGCCCAGTTCCACACTGGTGCATCACAGGACTAAAACTACAGCTTACACACACGTACTACAGGAAAGGGAAACCTCAGCCGCTTTTGTGCTGTGTTAATGCACTCTGCTTGTGCGTCTCAGCTACTAACTTATTTATTACAATCATGTACGCATAAAGTACATGCAGCCTGAAAAGTGGTGACCTTTTTTGAAAAGTGGTGACCTATCCATGATTCAAACATGATTTTTTCCTTAGTCTACTGCTGCTGTGTAATCATCATGCATTTTTCTTTCACAACAGCTCAGGATTTGTCTAGTATAGTGGACTGTGAGGGTAAAAGATGTAAAATATGGTACAATATTATTGGCCACTCCTATACAGTATATGCATGCTAATACAAAAAATATGTATACTGGTTGATACAGATAAATAATTGGACCAAGAACATGAGCTAACAAGTTTAATAATCTTTTCTGGGAAAAATAGTATAAATATACCAATAGTTTATATACTCATATACATATGTAATATCTAATATGTATTATTATATATTTCTGCTCCTAATAGTCACATGAGCATTGCCATTTCACAACTCCCTGGTTTAATGCTGATCTTAAGTTGCTGCCTGCGTGAGGTTTCACAAACTTTCCTTCTGTCAGTTTTCAACCAGTTTCCATAGAATGCCAATGGACTGGTGTCCTATGTTTCAGATCCAGTGTTCCCAGAATGGGCTCGATCGTGACCCTAACCAAGATGAAACAGTTACTGAAAAAGAATAAATGAAACCTGTATGGCTTTACTAGCTTCAGAAACATGTAACATTGCTTTAAGAGGGGAAATGAAGCCAAAAGTAGACATTGGTAGCAACTTGGTAGCAGATGGGAGGAAATGATGAAGGAGATCAAATCGATGGATGTGGGCAGTGTGAAAAGAAGGAGGAAATCCCCCTGAGGCTGATTCAGCTCCTGATTAAACCAGTAACGACTAGGGTAAAAGAAACAGCACACAAAGAGTAATATTGGAAGTCTGTATGTACAGATAAGGTTGTGTATGTGTGTGTGTGTGTGTGTGTGAGAGAGAGAGAGAATTCTAGGAATGCTGTTGTTCTCACAAACAGACGTGAAGTCATGGCACACAAACAATCAGTGTTGATTTCCCCTTATTTCATTTTATATATGAATTTGGATTTATGCCCGAGGTGGGTGTGGCCTAATCGAGAACGGTGTTTATTTATTTATGTTTTTTTTTCTTTAAATATGAATCATTCCACTCTCCTCCCAGAAATACTGCAAAGATCACAACTGATCTCAACTTAAGTGTGTATACTGTATGCTTGTGTATATGTTATATGTAATTGTAAATACTAATTTGAACTAATTTATTTGGTTCCGATTCCAAAAATATTGTTAAACTAGCTGCCCATAATAATAATAATAATAATAATAATGGTAATAATAATAATAACACAAAAATAATTGAAAATAATATTAATTAGTCATAAAAACCCTCACGTTTCTGATCAGATAAACAAATAAACTTAATTCATTGCTCGGAGATTCACGTACAGTACAGTACATCTAACTTTTTTTTTTCTTTTTTTATTATTCCGTCCTTTAATGCACTTTTCTACTTTCGGGCAAGCTTTCTTATATCAAGCAATGGTGCACTTCCTCTTTGCGTCTGTTGTCTGGCACACACAGAACTCTCTTGTGTGTTTAAGTATGAAGTTAAGTGTTAGTGGACCAACGAGTATCGATTACAGGGCACGATACTCATCGTACCAGTTTCAGAGGCTCATGATGGTACATGACGTGCCTGAAGTCAACATGTGCGACTTGAATAAATGGCTGAAATGTGCGTTTGTGTTCATATAGTTTGTAGGAAAGCTTATAAATGATTCATGGTGAGAAAATAAATGTATGTCCTGCTTCCTTGACCTATTTATGTGCCCGTGAGGGGACAGCCATTTGGGTGCCCGAGTGAGAAAAGCATCATTTTAGCAGGGTATGAGAAGTGTGAAGAGCCGGCCTGGCCGGGGCAAGTAGTGTAAAACAGTACGGCCATTGTAATTGTGTAATTGTGTACTGGGATTCCAGTGTATAGCACTGGAAGGATGGAGGAAGATCACTATACCTAAGTCCTTACATACAGCCTGAGACTTTGTCATTTTGGAAAACGCAGTGAATATGTTTTTTGGTTGCACCGTAACCATGGAAACAATGCTTGATTTAAGGGGAAAAGAGGATTTTATTCAAAGAACACACGCACACACACATTTTATACCAATAGTCTTGTTTTGTCTTCTTTTACCAGTGACCTGATTTCAGCCTATGACTTAAGCATGCTTTGGGCTTGCATGTGGTTAGTGCTTTAAACAGGTATTCTGTTGCCATGGCGATATCTGGACGACTAGGTTGTTGGCTAATTCTGCTTCTCTCAGATCCCACAAATGTGGCAAACACTGGAGCGTGGTCCATTTTCTGCCATAATGATGAAACAAGCTCTGGGACGGTACAGTTCCCCACCCCTTTTTCATCTTTCATTTGTATTCCTTTTTTTTTCCGGAAAGATGAGGATTGAAGTGGTTTAAGTCTGCGGCTTACGCAAGAGTGCTTTAATGATCCAGACAAGGTTGTTGTATGGGACACACATACAGAAAGAAGAGCGTCTAACCTTTAAATGATGGGTGTGTAGACAGAGTCATTCAAAGGGAGGGGAAGAAAGCAGAAGTGAGAGACATGCAGCAGCTCTCTATGCACATTGTTCCTATGAGGCTGCGCCAGTGCCCACGCTGTTCCACCCACATCATCATCTTAGCACATGCAATGCTAAATTCTCTCCTCCTTTCCTCTCTCTCTCTCTCTCTCTCTCTCTCTCTCTCTCTCTATTTCTCTCGCTCTCTCTCTAGATATAGCCATCTCTTTCAACCTCTCTTTCAGCCTGCCTCCCTCCTCTGCCTTATCTCTCTCTTGCTGTCCTCCCCTGAATTATTTCACTTCAGGGCTTCCTGATAGACGCTGAATCTAAAGATGCTGTAGCATCGTACGAAACATATGACCTTGAATCAATCTCTTAAATAAATCACTCTTTATTGTTTTTTTAAAAAAGTTGCATTTCCACGTTTAGAAACAACACATCGACTGCAGGCTATCAGCATATTTAGAGAGTTTTTGGTAAAGTAGAATTAGAGGAATAATTATACAGCAAGCGGGCTCAGCGGTTAGCACTGTCTCACACCTCCACTGCTGGGAGTTTGAATCTCACTCCCGGTCTTTATGCATCGAGCATGCATGTTCTCCCTGTAATTTGTGGGTTTCCTCTCAGTACTCTGGTCCCCCCACAGTCCAAATACTCGCTTTGTGGACTGATTAGTGTTTCTACATTGCCCATAGTGCATGATTGGGTGTGTGTGTGTGTGTGTGTGTGTGTGTGTGTGTGGGGATGTGTGCTCTCGAGCCACGCCCTGGGTAGGCACCCCATCCAGATCGTCCCCTGCCTAGTGCCCTGAGCATCCTGTTTTCGGCTTCAGGCCTCCCACAACTCGAAGAGAAATTAGTGAAGGAGGAAAATAATGCTGCTCTCATACTGTCATTCCACATCTTCATCTAAATTTCAGGAAACTTTCTGTCCTTATTACTCCCTCACATTTTGTTATGCGTTTTATATAAATGTATTTCTGCTCTTATATCCTTCTTCCCTGTGCTGTATGCTCTGGCTACCTTTTTATGGATCTGCCTTTTTTACACTTTGCACAGTGTAGATGCATGGACTGATGCGGGTGTGTGTTAATTATCTTAATTCATTCCTGTGTTCTTTAATTCAAATCATATTGCTATAAGTGGGGCAACCCCTCTAGCCCATCTCCTAAACCGAAACAGGTTTGTGACCAAGTCTGTAAAAACCCAGCTAAAGTTGTGATTCACTGTTTTCTACATGAGTTGTTTGGAATCTAGCCATTTATATGTAAGGCAGGAACATCTACAGTATATCTAAGTTTAAGTGCATGGCTTGGTGGTGTGCTGGTAATGCATGGCCCTACAAGCAATGTCTGCACAATTGACATCCCTTGTGAGCAGGATCATTCGCTGTTCTTGAAAAGGAGTCTCCTGGGGATGCAGTTGGCTGCATGTCTGCAGGAAGAGAATAGAGTGAATGCATGAAAGCTATCACTTTTATTTGAAATGCCATACTGACTGAGTCAGGCTCCTCTCTGGTCCTGCGAGCACTCTGAGTCACTTCTTGACATACTGTACTGTTAGCCTTATGTACTGTATGGGTCCTGTTCGGTTATTAATTGTAATATTTAGTAAATATCGTAATTTCTTTGACACAATGGACCAATATGTCATTGTAATCTAAACTTATACTGTATATGGCTGTAATAACAGTAACGCTCTCTGCTTTCCTCTGATCTTCAGTTACTGCTTTATGTTTGTCGTGGTGAATCCTATCACTCAGAAATGCTCGACATCACCTGGAATATACTTTGGTTGTCATGTGAAAGAGCTAAACAGATGAAATGGATCAGATGACATGGATTGCATAAATCCTCAAAACATTAAATTATGAATTTAACTTAAGAATATTATAACTTAAGCCCGATTCGGACGGGACTAGTTTTACAGGGGGTCGTTAGAGAAATTTCTGTTTCACAGACGTCCTTTGTGATTTTAATCCTGTCCGAATCTGCCATGTCTGTCTTTCTGTCACATGACCTCTGTAAAAATTCCAGAGCAAATCACCCACTGTTTTTCAGCGAACTCGGCGGTCCTCTGAGAAATCTAATCCCGTCCGAATGCGAATGTCTGTGATTGCCGAAAATGTTTTATTCCAAAAACGCGTTTTCTTTTTCTGTTTTGGTCAACGTGAACTACCGTACTATCTCTAGTATTCAAGTTTGCACACCAATAATGTCTTGGGCAACGCCCACATGTAAAACATAGACACTCCTACCTCCGTAATAAACACGGAGATGTTAGTCCCGTCCGAATGCATACATGAAATGACAGACGTCGTCTGAAAAAAATTCTAACTCAAACGTCGTTTGGAAAACTAGTCCCGTCCGAATAGGGCTTTAGACCGTATAATAGTATAATAGTAGCCAACTAAGAAATGTACATTTTTCTGCCTTATTAATGTAGTAGCCTCAGTGAAAGAAAGTCTGTGTATTCTGCTAGACTGAGAATGAACATCATTTGGAGTTGCTGTAATTAGAGAGAAATCTGACTTTTCTTATATCTGTGTTTGATTGCGAAAAAGTATCCCTCCACTGTTCTTCCTCCAGAATCTCTAACAACCTTTAAGAAGCATCTCAGGACTCTGGTCTTCCATGAACATCCTTTGTTTCCCTTCCTTGGTGTTGCAACATCCGATCATTCGGGCTGCAAGTTATTGGCATAAGTTTTTACGCTGCAACCCACCCATTTCTCCAGGCTGGGGACTGGCAAGGGATCCCATTGGCTGGGTATTCTATACTGTATAAGCATAGAGTTAAAGGGCCAACAGTGGCAATCTGGCCCTGTGATTAGCAACACAGTCTCCATCTATTGAGCCACCACTTCCTCTTAATTTATTATTTCTAATGTTGAAATGAAAAACATTTTATGGCTTAATGCATGAAAGTAATTTGCTTTCTCTCCTTTTTTATTGCCCTTCCAGTGTTGATCTGCATTGGCGTTTTCTCTCTTCTAACTTACGTTCTCTCTTCTAACTTCTAACTTATTTGGTCTATTTATGGAACCAGTTCATTGACACTATTCAGAATTGAGGTCCCATCTCTACATATAGCTTGTAAGTCATGTTTATTTAAGTTAGTAGTGAGTAAATGATGTTACGGTAAAGTGGAACGGTGGTGTAGTGGTTAGCGCTGTCGCCTTGCACCTCCAGGTCCTGGGTTCGTTTCTTATGTCGGGTCTGTGAGCATGGGGTTTGCATGTTTTTCCCATGTTTGGTGGGTGTCCTCTGGGTTCTCTGGTTCCTCCTACAGTCCAAAGACATGCAGATTAGGCTAACTGGTGTTCCTAAAATTACCTGTAGTGAGTGTTGAACGGAGGTCCTACCACGGTCATACAAAATGGAAATAAATATGATGGTCACCACTGGCCTCCACGGTCCCTAGTTGGACTACAAAGGTTCTTAGATGGATGGATGTTATAGTAAGCAGGTGAGAGCTGTGGTAGCTCAGTGGTTAGGTTCTGTGCGCAGCCTCACTGGTTGCTTAGGCAGTCTGCACAGCTGTATACAGTCATTTATCAAAAAGTGGAACTGACTTCTTATAACTCTTGGGTAAGGCAGCACAGTAGCTTAGTGGTTAGCTGTGTCACCTCTGTGTCAATCTCTTTTCTGGTCTGGTGTGCATGGAGTGCGTTTGTTTCTTCTGTGCTTGATGGGTTTCCTCTAGGTACTCTGGTTGATTGGCATTTCCAAATTGCCTATAGTGTGTGAATGTATGTGCCCATGCCCTGCAATTCATGGGCTTGTGCCCTGGCTGGTGCCCATAGTTCCCTGGGATAGACTTCAGGCCCCTGGCTCCAAGTTGCCCTACATAGGATAAGCAGTATACTGTAGATAGCAGATTGGTTAAGCACTCAAGGACCCTGGTGTAAAAATATAGATTTTTCATGAGATGGGAAGACAGCAAACATAGTCAGTGCATAGTGACAGTAATATGTGAGATGGATTTTTGGATAAAAGTATCTGACAAATAAGTAAATTTAAGTCGTCTTTTTTAATGTTCAGCCTGAGCTGACAATTGTAATGCAAAGAGTGTTGAGAGAGTAGCTTCATTTTATATGATAATGCTCAATCTCTGGGAAAACAGTGAAGACGCACAAACAGAATTCTTTCCATCTAGGTCACAGAGCTACACATAAGTGCATCTGCACTGTATTCTAAATATTTTATGTTTCTCAGTGGATCTCTACAGTAAATTATCTTTTTTTCTTTTACCCACAATACCCAACAGCACTGTTGAATGCTTGACTGGTCAGTAGATGCTGATTAATTTTCTGTAACTGCAGCTCTGACAGTAGCTTGGCTGCAGAGGTTTGTTTTGTGCACCATTTGATGATAATCAATTCTATAATAACAATTTATTTAGGTCCTTATAGGGTGAGCGCTCCAACATAAGCACGTTTAAAAACACATAAGTAAAACACTGATTTGGAGAAGCTTCCTGTGAGAATGCATCTTTTGGAAAGAAGCTGCACTTTGTCAAAGATGTAGGTTGTTGATGTTTTCTGACACGAGACAGTCTTTAGAGGGATAAAACACCTTTAAACTCTTCATGGTGTGCTGTTATGACTAAATACACAACTTCTGGTGCTCAGAATCTCACTGGGCTGAATCAGGCCTTACAAACCAATAACACCACATAACATTAACACATTAACATTGAATAACGATAATATACCAGGAAACTGTAACAGGATCATGGGCACTCAAGGCTCATTTATGCCAGATAGACTGGTCTGGTCAAATCGTATAGGAGACAATAATTTAGCACAACATAAAGGCACAAGAACACCCAGTGCACCACAGCCTGTCAATCACATGGTCCGACAGGCAAAGAGCTCAGGGCTACAGACCCCCAACCTCCAAACTCCCCAGATCCCAATCTGATTGGGCATCCATTGGATGCACTGGGCAAACATGCCCACCACACAACCCACAGCACCCAACGGATCCACTGCCCATATCCTGATGCCAAAGACTACAGCAAACCCACAGAGGTCTTCAAGGGAATTTATGTGTGTGTGGTTGTGTGGACCTCAGAATAGACAGTGTGATCTGTCTGATGAAGAGTGCTTTATTAGAAGATATTGAAATCCCTAACTTAATTAAAGAGACAAGACTACAATTAAAAAGACTAAATTACAAAGAGACTTGACGTCCAAACCGAAATTCACCTGCTGAATCTTTCTCAACTGATATTTTTCTGCCGAACACCTACAGTACAGTATAATGCTACAGGAGGGGCATTGGTGGCTAAGTGTCCTTACTGCCATGCGGAAAGACCGGGTTCGAATCCCACCCAATACCCAAACCCCAGCAGTGCCAGTCCCAAGCCTGGATAAAATGGGAGGGTTGCATCAGGAAGGGCATCTGGCATAAAACCAGTGCCAAGTTGTTGTGCGGATCTGATAGTCAGCTGTGGTGACCCCTTGATGGGAGCAGCTGAAAGACAGAAAACCATCTATAATGCTACAGGAAGTCTTTGAGATCAAAGTTCACCAGGTGTGGAATGTGGGTGTGGAATGATTCAGTTGTGTGCCCCATGGAGATTCCTGAAGCCCTCAAATCTACTAAAACTCTTAAAAAGCATACAGTAGTTTTACGTCCAAGTTGGCAAATAATAAAGCTATCAGGGTGGTTTAAAAAAAAAGCAGCCATGTTGCCACAGTGTCTCCAGCGTGTTAGTCTTTAGCTACCTATGCTGTCACAAATGTACAATTGATGATGTAAATCC
>JAOVVB010000030.1:7770704-7786912 GCA_028570985.1 Heterobranchus longifilis
CTAAGTACCTCTCATCCCTCCCCTCTGAGAGAGCTCGGCCAATCAGCTCTCTCTAGACCTCCAGCTGCGAGAGGTTACAGGATCACCCGGGAATCAAACTCGCTAACTCCGGATGATAGGGCGAGCACTTTACCACTGCGCTCTCGGAGGCGACCTGAGATTTTCATTGACCCAAGCACATAGCCAATTTAGTGAAACCGTTCATCTTATAAATACCCAGCTTACACTCAACACACAGGAGCATTAATCGTCTGCGAGAATACTAACATTTACATTAAGATGTAAAGTATCACACGAGAAACACGTGTCTATCATAGAGTTAACTGCTTTCCATAATGAAAATCTGCTGTACGTATTTTTTTGTTGAAAATATCTGAATGCTTAATGGACTCCATTATATCAGTGGGTGTAATGAGAAATAAATGGGAAAAATACAGACACTGAGGAGACTAAGCCTGTGGAATGGGGTTTCATGACAGCAACGGAATAGTAGTAGAGTGAGTAATTACTTCCTAACACAGCTAGAGATCAACAGTGCCAACCAAACTTAACCTTCCACAAGGAATCCGGTAGGAATCAGTACACAACGCTAACTTGATCGGGATTTGACCGATGTATCATCCTACCAGTCCCCAGGAGTTGGTGCAGGTGTTTGCACTGCCTTAGCATCCCAAGCTCAGGAAATCCCTTCCCAAAGTGGGGTCTGGAAGCTGGAGTTGGCCAGCTCGGATTTTCCTGCCCTGCTCTCTGCTTGATGTTCTGAATGCTAGGATTGGTGGTAATGAGATCAAACTGGATGAATGAATGTATTAACCGGCTAATCACAAAATTATTCTATCATTTTTCTCATGTAAGAGGATGGATTGAAGATTATTAAATGCTGAGCTGCTTTATGCTACTACATACAATGTGATCATAGCCACAAAAAAAATTAATGGGAATACATTTGCTCAAAGGAATTCGCCAGAGGTTGTTTTTTTTTTTTTTTGTAGCATGTCAGCGCAAAAAGGGCCCGGGTCAAGGGTTGGACTGATGGAATTAGAGGTCGCACCACATTGGAAATCTCCAAAGAGCCAAACAAAGGCAGGGAAGTGCTGCTTACCCATTGCTGCCTGTTATCCTGGCCTGAATTTAGACCACACACACTGCATCACCACAATTATCCAAAATGGCAGTAATTACCCCTGCCTCCCTCCTTGACTCTCCAGAGGAGGCATCCTGGGGAGAATGGAAGACCTCGGGCCAACAAATAATTAACTTGATAATGACCTCGCTTTCCTCAGCCCATTCCTCATATCATCTCATCCCTTCATGTTTCCACTAATTATGTAGAGACTACACACTGTATTGTTCTCCATCCATTTTCATTGGCCGACACTGATTACATTGTAAGTTTCTGCATAATGTATAAACACTTTCATATATTCAAAAACAAGGCTTTTACAAGTACATGATAAGACTGTAACCATGTTCAGAATGTGTAAATAAAAATCGAGCATGTGACCCAGCAGTGGAATTTATTGCCCTAGGAACTGCCTCATGCACTGAGAGGGTGATTTTTTTTTTTCTTTTTTCTTTCTTTCTGTTTTTGTCCTGCTGTTGCTTGTGTCTTGTCACTGATTTGTTTTTTTAATTTGTGCTGACCTGTGCTTTGTCATTTTGCACTTTACCATGCAATCTAAATACAAGCCTTTTTTTTCACTCATAAAGGCCCTGCAATGATAAAAACACATGGAGTGCCAAAAAGCATTTACCTTTATAATGTTCTCCACTGACATTTATTGTAATCATATCATATTTGGCATAAATATGTTCTCAGTGCATAGCAATAAATGCTGTTAACCATCTCTAATCTCCTGATTTACAGAGGAACTGTTTGGGACTTTCACAACCAATTTGGACAGATCATAGGCTCTATGGTTCTCATCTTTTGTAAATCCTTGTCAATCTGATTATAATCTGGGTCTGGTGGAGCCACTGCACTGAATTAAGTTTGTACAGCTGTGGTCACATAATCAGGGCCAACTAACTGGCAGAAAAACACAATCCCATATTAGGCAGGGCAAATGAATTTTGTAGCTCACTAGTCATTGTGGCTGGTTGTTTTCTATATTTAGTAACCAGCCAGATGGTGGCTTAGTGGTCAACACTGTTTCCTTGCACCTCCAGGGTCGGGGTTTTATTCCCGGCCAGGTTCGATTCCCACCTCTGAGTTTGCATGTTCTTCCTGTTCTTGGTGGGTTTACTCCCACAGTCCAAAGACATGCAGATAAGACTAATTAGTGTTCCGAAATTGCCTGTAGTGTGTGTGTGTGTGTGTGTGTGTGTCCTGTGATGGATTGGCAGCATGTCCAGGGTGTACATTGCCTTGTGCCCTAAGTCTCCAGCAGTATAGACGATGAGACAAAATAATAAAAACATATTAAAATGTGTATATATTATTAAAATGCTAATCAATTAATTTTCTCTAACAATGTTTTCTGTTACGGCGGCACGGTGGTGTAGTGGTTGTCGCCTTGTACCTCCAGGGTCCAGTTCGATTCCTGGCCAGGCTCGATTCCCGTCTCTGTGCGCATGGAGTTTGCATGTTCTCCCCATGCTTGGTGGGTTTCCTCTGTGTACTCCGGTTTCCTCCCACAAGTCCAAAGATATGCAGGTTAGGCTAATTGGCGTTCCCAAATTACCTGTAGTGTGTGAATGAGTGTGCCCTACGATGGCTTGGCACCCTGTCCAGGATGTACCAACACCAATACAGGATAAAATAGTATAGAAGATGAGTGAGTGAGTGAGTGTTTTATGTTAACAATTGTTTGTGGGCAGGCTAAATAATGCAATAAAGTAAAGTAGGTTCTCGAGTTTATCAACTCCATACTTATTTTGTCTAAGGGACGTTTTTAACTGGATTTCTTTTTGCATCTAGTGCCCAGAATGAAATGTAGTAAATCAAGTTACAAGGTTATCTACCAGTGTTTCATGGGTGTTCAGCACTTATTATTTTGCTGCACCTGCAGAAATTAATGTGAGGATTGTGAGACGTGTCTGGATACTTTACTAGATCTATAGAGCGCTCAGAGGTCAATACCACATTACTGTCAGATGTCAATCTGTCTATCTAAAGTCTTAGGATTCATAGGATAGCACAAGGTTTTGCCTGTACCTCTTCACTGATGCTCAGTCAGTGCAGCCTCTCCAAGTCAGGCCTTTTGGGGGCTGCTGTACAAATGTTACCAAAGGGCATCAAGGCTACTCAGTTCTATTTCATACACTGCACACATGTGAATATCTCAATGCCAAAGTCCCAGTAGCAAGCTCAGTGGTGGATTTCAATCACAAACATCCGAAAGCCCAGGCCAAGTGTCTTGGGGTTCTAAAAATCAAGGTTGATTTGTTCGCATGAGTGGACTCACGGAGTCTGTAAGCGCAGCGATGGAAATGAAATTTACCGAGCTCTTATTTTCTTTATTCTAAGGCTTTTGTATTGTAATATGCTGTCAGTGTGATGCCACAGTGCATTATATCTGATTCAAATGCTTCACTGAAAGACACTTTTCACTCAAGATGACACTTTTAAAGGAAATTCATCATAATAGTTCTCACAAAGAAGCTTATTTACAACATATATATGTTAACCTCAGGGTGTAATGGCTTTTTTTTTTTTTCATCAACATATCTGCCTTTTCTGTAAGGCATTATTTTGAGAGCACAATGGTTCAGTCTGTGAGCACAATCTTTATACTCTTATACGGATTTCTTTTATTCCTACTCGTAAATGTATCAACTACAGTGTGTGTGTACTTCTACAGACGTACTTAATAGGCAGGGGCAGGGTAGCTCAGCAGTTAACATGTCGGCCTATTGATTGGAGTGTCCCAGGTTCAAACCCCAGCACCACCAAGTTGCCACCGTAAGGCCTTTAATCCTCAACTGTATAATGAGATTAATATAAGTTGCTCCGGAGAAGGGTGGCTGTGAAATGCTGCAAATGTAGGTATAAAGGATTCCAGAAGAACAGAACAATAAGCAATTTAAGTAGATATTTTAAATACTTACAAAATCAGCTTCTTTGAAAGAGTATTTATTTATTAATTTATTTACCCCCTGGATTTTCTTCCTAATTTAGTCCTGGTCAATTCCCACCTGTCTTTCGGTCTCCTATCAAGCAACAGCTACAGTACCAACTGAGGGGAGTAAAAGCCATCACATGCTTTGTCCGAGCCAGCCGATAGCATCTTTTCAAAGTCCTGCGTATGCAACATTAGGGGTTGGCATAACACATTCAGAGGAAAGTACTATCTACCCACTTCCACTTGCGTGAACTCAAAGACACCCATGTTTGTCTAGCGTTTTTGCGATTGATATGGGAGGCTCCATACACCACCCCCCGCCAAGAGCCTGGCCACTACAGTATATACCACTTTCTATTGTATATCTCCATAACACAGTTCTACAGGAAGTAGGACTTAAATCTAGATTATATATGACTTGAAATACGTACAGTATCTTTACCTAGCTTGAATATGAATTCAGTATACAAACTACAGAAAATGATTTGTGAACCTAATAATTTTAGTGTAAGAAAAATAGAATTTATATAAAATATGATATAAGGGATATTAAAGGTTTATGGCATAAGCACTACTGTATATGTGTGGAATACATTTTGTTTATATATACTGTATGTCTGTAGTTGTACAGTATGTGCAATACATTTGATTGCACCATCAGGCTGATCTAGTTGTAGTGAAATTGTTAACATATACAGTATACTAAACGTGGGTCAATACTGGGGCACACTTTCATGACCATATGGGGTGCGGACTTTGTGCACACAGTTCAAGGTCTAGTCCTAGATGGGTTCCTGGTTGAGTGCCTGAGTAGACTAAGGGTAGAAGCTCTTCCTCTTTTGTTCAATGATGGCCGTCAGGGCATGAAAGCACTTCCCAAACCGCAACAGAGAAAGACGTCCATTGCTTAGACGACCTTAGTCTAGCAACACATGCTGTAGATAGACTGCAGGTTTGGGAGTTTAGTGCAGATGGTGCACTCAGGTGATTGCACTATCCTCTGGAGAGCCTGCTTGGTTTCCAAACCAGGCTGTTATGCACTTCATAGCACAGGTGTAAAAGCTCCTTTACTGTATCTATAAAATTATATTTTGAAAATCTAAGGGATTAAACAGAGCCATCAAAGTTCAAACTGTACACATGTTTAACATAGTTACTGAAAATTGCCATTCAATATTATTGAAATGCTATGAAAAATTTAAATTGCTTATTTTAATAGACTTACAATATATAGAGAGATCTGAATCCTAACACATACAGTATATTTAAACCTCAAACTCGACACAACCAGAAGGCACTGAATCTCCTGCAGCAAATACATCTATTTTTAGTAAAAAAAATAAAATTATATATATATTTATATATATATATATTCATATTTATATATATATAATATGAATATATGATATGGTGTATGAGTCCTTCATTATTACACAGTAAAATGTGATAATATTAAAATCTTAGACAAAATGATCAAAGATAAAAATTGGTTATGAATTTAAATCACAGTTCTATACCCTGCAAACTTTGTCTTCATCTGAAATCCTGATTGTTCGTGCTGGACAGGCTTTGGCATGTCATATGTGCTGACCTTTTTGTTTAGTCTAATTTTGTACATGCCATTACCAAACTCCCTGTGTGAAAAACAGATTGCGTGTGACAGGCTGCTCCCTATTTGCGGCCTCTCGCTCCCTCGCACGCTTTCACTCTCTGAGCCTCAGGTTGCTTATTTGAGTGCAGTAATTTGCCATTGACTGGAGACAGGTGCGGCTGTGGCCGTCGCCACCTTTAACAAAGCGTTTCATCTTGGTTAGCTAGCCTTGATTATTCCTTTTTCTTTAAAACCACAATGGGATTTTATGACTGACCATTTCATGATGCTAAGGATGTTCATAGAAAATAGTCCCATTAATAATACTTAGCCTTCTGTCTTCTAAAAGTCACCGGGTACTCTCGATGCAAAACTGAGCAATTAATGTGTTCTCTCACATACACATTTCCTTCCAGATTCAAACAGCTAAATTAGTAATTCAATTTTATTAATGTGATTTCCCATGTTATGAAACACTCTAAGCAATATGCAGAGTTTTGCACAGTATTATTGCTCATATAAAATTATTGAGCTGTGCTCAATATGCAAAATGCATAAATCATGTCCTACTTCTAGCTAACAGAGATGCTTGAAATATAGTCACACTAGAGAAAAAAAAAAATAAATAAATATATTAAAGAGCTTCATTTCGTGGTCCTCTGTAAAATTATGCAAAAGAATGTTTCTCACCATGTACAGTAGAACCCATTTATGAAGCAAAGAAACCTTCATTAGTTATAAAACAATATAAATACACTTCATTGTTTTTCTTAAATAGTATAAAATAACTAAGATAATGACATCAAGAAATAACATATGTAACTGTGCTAAGTGTGCAAATATATTTAAAATTCCTAACAGTATTCCTAATTAAGCTTCTCAGCCAGCTTTATGAGAAGCTCCACCTTTTTTTTACCTTTTCCCTCCAGCTTTCCCGCCAAAAAAAATAAAATATATGTAATATATATTATAAAAAAATTATATTATAAATTATATAAAATTATTTAAATATATATATATATATAAAATTTAAGTAGAAGCAAAGCCTTTAAGTAAGTAATTGTAAAAAATATATATATAGTTTGGTTAAGAAATGAATGTACATTAGTGGTAGTGTATCTGAATAAGAAAATAGGGTAGCATCCTTAAGTTTAAGTCATCCTTTTATTTTATTGTAAAGAATGATATTTTATTTGACAAATATTACAGGACAGAATTCATAAGTATTCAACAAATGAGCCAAACAGGTCCATGTCCCAAATACTGGACCCTGCTATAAGGTTAGGTCCCCAAGTAACTTTTAGATACCTTTCAGTTAATATCGCTCTGTCTGTGAGCTCCAACTATGGCTAAATATAATTGAGGATACTGGCCTTGGCTCCTTTTGCATTTATTGCAAATTGCAAAGCTGATTTCCATGGCAACATAGTCGAAGCCTGTTAGTCTGATTCTAGATGCATTACCATACAAGGAAAATGACCACATGTGTTGTGACAGCACTCAAAAAAGCCTATTCAGTTCACAGCAAATGTTGGGGCCATAATGGTATGGCTATCCTTTCAGGCTTTTGAACACCATGCTTTTTGTTCATTGATTGGACTCTAGTGGAGCTTAATGACAGGAAGTACTATATATACGTAATACTGGGATGCGAACTTAGAACTAATGAGCTCTATACTGTAGATCATCTTTGCTGTGGTATGGTCAGAAGCCATGGATAGAACATACGTAAGTAAAATGATATGTTTTATAATTGTGTTTTGGCATTAAAATAGACATGTAGCATTATGAAAGCTTTTAACTTTTAACTAATTTTGGAAGTTGTATCAACTCTTTCTTATTGAGTTTTTACAGGACGAATACAAGAAGAAAGGGTTAGTTTTTAGTTTCAATTCCAGCTTTATTTATGAAAACGAGCACCAACGTTACAACTCTGCAGCATTTTATCACATCACTTCCGTTTATATCCAGTGTTCCATATTTTATATTTCAGTTTGCCACACACTGGGTTAATGGTTAGCACTGTCGCCTTGGACCTCCAAGGTTGAGGGTTCAATACCTGGCTAGGTTTGATTCCCGCCTCTGTGTGTATGAAGTTTGCATGTTCTCCCCGTGGGTTTCCTCCGGGTACTCCAGTTTTCTCCCAGAGTCCAATTAGCAGATTAGGCTAATTGGTGTTCCCAAATTGCCCGAAGTGGGTGAATGAGTTTGTGAATGAGTGTGTATGTGTGTGTGCCCGGCCTTTTTTCTAAGTCTCATGGGATAGGTTCCAGGCTCTCCTGCAACCTTGTATACAGGATAAAGCGGTATAGACGATGAGTGAGTGAGTGTGAGTTTGTGACACAAAGATTTGTGTGGGAGAAGATGGATATGTATCACTCACAGGCTCTCATCATGGCTTAACATGCATGTTGTAGTTTTGGGAAGAATAATGGCATTTCAATGGAAATTTAGGATTGAGTTTTGTGAAGAAGTCTCTTGGCGCTTTAACATGGAATAAGAAAACTGTCCTTATATAAACATAATTAGAAAATGTGGATTTTAGGCATTAACCATGTGATACTAGTAAATTCATGGCCCTCAAATCATAAGCTTCTACATGAGGAATGGTTTTGATATACTGTACAATGCATCAAAGTATTGATATTCAAGCTGGCAATGCTGAGATACTGCAATTCAGAGAAGAATTTATTTCAGAATCTCAAACAATTTAATAGATTCATAAGCACTGGCCAAATACAGATATATTTATATTATTCTTTAACCTCAAATAATCTTTTGGTTTTATAGGTGGCCTTCTGATTGTTTCATAGGAAGCAATCCATTAGTCTCAATAAATAATAAATGGTATAGACTAGATATAGAAGTAGAGATAGACTATTTAAACCTATGAAGACCACCGCCTTACAGGTAAAGGGTCCCTGGTTTGTTTCTGAGCTCAGGTTACTGACTGCAAGGAGTTGTGCAAGTTCTTCTAGTATTTGTGTGGGTTTGCTTCCATCTCCCTCAAAAAAAAAAAAAAAAAAAAACATGGCTGTGGGTGGATCTGTAACTCTAAATTGCTCTAAGTGTGAATGAGTGTGTGAAGGTGTAATAACTGGCTAGGATAAATAA
Organism: Heterobranchus longifilis; assembly: GCA_028570985.1. Taxonomy (NCBI): domain Eukaryota; kingdom Metazoa; phylum Chordata; class Actinopteri; order Siluriformes; family Clariidae; genus Heterobranchus; species Heterobranchus longifilis. The sequence goes on from JAOVVB010000030.1 coordinate 7,779,474, forward strand.
CTTATTTGTCCTAAGTGACTGTCACTCTGTGAACACATTAGGAATACTAAATTGTATACGCAGTGTTCTATATTTTTCTAAGGAACCAATTTTGAAAATGTTTCACAATTTTATAATTCAAAAAATACAAATGTATTTTTGACATAATAATTACAACTCTCACTCACTCAGGTACAACTCTCACTCACTCATTGTCTATACCGCTTAATCCTGTAGACAGGGTTGTGGGGGGGGCCTGGAGAAGCCTATCCCAGGAGACTTAGGGCACAAGGCGGGGTACACCCTGAATGGGGTGCCAATCCATCGCAGGGCACACACACACTCATGTCCATTCACATACTATGGGCAATTTGGAAACACCAACTATCCTAATCTGGATGTCTTTGAATTGTGGGAGGAAACCAGAGTACAAGGCGGGAATCGAACTCGGACCTTGGAGGTACACGGCCACAGTGCTAACCACTACGCCCCCACGCCGCCTTGTAGCCACTACTATACATGTAAACAAATCAATAAACACAGATATGAATATGATTATGAATATGCCCCCTCAGAATTGTAGGTTTTTAATTTTATCTGCGGATTATTTACAAGAACACTTCCTATTTAGCTTGTTAGTTAGCAGGCCAGATTTCATGCTTACTCAAATAACAATAGTCCACAAGTTATGTGTTAATTTAAACTCTGCATTCAGACTGATCAGTGATTTATATAATTTATCACAGTTTTGCTTTCAAATATTATAAACCTGCCAGTTAACAAAGACTATGATGTTTTTTTTAAAGCTAAATATATGTACAGTGGTACCCTGGCACACAAGTTAAATCTGTTCCGGAGGCGAGTTCTTAAAAGAAATTTCGTATTGCTAAACATATTTTCCCATAGGAAATAATGTAAATTCAGATAATTTCAAAAAGGACATTAAAGGACAGTAAACCTAACTTGGCCTAAGACTCAAGGCCATCGTATTGGATTTAGCCAATTAACTGCTCTTAAGAACCACACATTGTCCATTATCTTGAGGAAAAAGCAAACATGAAGAATGAAGAAATAGGAAAGGACCTGGAAGCTAGTAGGCAATTGTCCTTTAGAGAATTGAAAGTGTCTCAGGTTTGCACCAATGTTGCATTAAAACGGCCTCAGTGGTCAAGCCCTTAATGAAGTAAAACTAGGAATAAAGTCAGGATTAACTGCTTGATGTCATGTGTCTTAGTTTATGTCCAGGAGTCAATAAACGCGCTTTTGTAAGTGTTTTGTAAGGGTTTACCAGAATCTGCATGTCTTTACACACAGAGCAAATCAGACCAAAACTGGTAGGGGAGTCATATTGCAATCAATAGACCTTACTCCATCTTTTCCTTTCTCAAGCATTTCTTTGGAGCCATGGTGTGTTGCTATGGTGACGTGAAAAGGGGCTGCACACTGCAGTAGTGAGTTGGTTCTCTTGGACAGAACAGTGTGTTTGACACATTAGAAAAAAAAAAAAAGAACGAAAGAATAGCCAGAGATCCTTTGATTTACATATAATACTGTGTTCTCATGCATTCTTTCTACAATTTATCTGAAAAATTAAATGCAGTTATTATATGTCGGTGCACATAATAATTTGCTTTGTAGAATGACTGTTAGTCATTGTAATTCTGCTGAATGATGCGCGAAACAAGAACTGACAATGAGTAGTAGCGCACGTTCTAAACAACCATTCATAGAGAAAGAGAAGAAATCATCAGCAATCATTTTGACTGGTGACATATTGTTGTCATTTTCATCCTGACTCAGTCTGTCTCTAACTCTCTTTCTCAACCCCCTCTACCCCCCCATCCCTTTTCAGTGTGACAATGCAAAAGGATTACGGGCCTTCTTCGACGCAATCTGCTATGGTCCCAGACATTTAATGATCTTCGGAGGAGTTTGTCCATCAGTGACGTCTATCATCGCTGAGTCATTAGAGGGGTGGAACCTGGTGCAGGTAAGACCAAAAGTTTTATTAATGCTCCAAGTAATAGAAGTGGGGAAAACCTGTGATGCAATTTGGCCTGTACTGGTTATTGAGGTTATGTACAGTTGTACAGTAGCTGCAATGACACCAGCATCAGTAGCAAAGCAGACTCAGTAGGAGAATTAGAAGAAATAATCCACATGCATAAGGTTAAAATGTAAAAAAAACAAACTGACAAAAACATCAATTAGTATCATAAAGCAGTCAAGACTAACACAAAGACCCTACACAAACATCACTGGGTTATGGGGACAGGCAGTGTAGCCAGATGTTAATAAATAACTGAGCTAGTATTCCAGAGACCTGTGTTGGCTGGTATCGCTGTATGTCACTATGTGATACTGAGGCATAATAAATGCAGTTTTAGTTGTTGTTTGTTGGAGTGAAAGTGGCGTTTTAAATGAATCCCACCCCAGAAGCTTTGCATTTGTGTTTGTAATGGTATACATATAAAATGTCAAAATCCTGCAAACATTTCCCAACTTGTCTATAAGTCATTTCACGGAGGCTGTATGCAAGGCTTTTGTTGTCACCGGGGTGGGTAAAAAATTAACTAGGCAATAATGTTTCATATATGGCTTTAGAACTTGTAGTATCACTGGTGCACCACCCCATTTTGCTCTGTGCGTGGTTAGACCACATCTTGTACAGTATGGCCTCCAAGAAGTCCAGATCTCACTCCATATGATTTTTTTCCTATGGAGGAAGAGGTGTACAGGACAAAGCCTTGCACACTGGGCGACTTGGAGGCACGTATACTGGAGGTTGTCAGCAATATCCCAAACGACTTCCTTCAGAAGACTGTGTGTTCCATCACCGGCTGTTGGAGGAAACTGGTTGACGCCACCAGTGCCTACGTTAAAATAAAAAAATTTCCTTTCATTTTTCTATGTGTTAATGTACATGTCTAATTTGTTTTTAATAAATTTGTATTAGAAATATGGACTTTATTACCAATTTTTAACGCTTAGGTCCTTTTTACCCACCCTGTATTTGCTCCCTATTCTCAGAAAATATCAAGCCTTTATACTTTGATTTATCATAAATATTTTACATTGAACTGAAAGGGTTTCCTTGTTAACCCCATGTAAAAATGACAGAAATATATACAGTATTAATTCATTTATTGTTCAACTGAAATCTTACATCTAACGCCAGCAGTCATTGCTGTAAGGGGATGTTATATTACATACCAAATTCCATTCAACATATACAGCTTTTGACTGTGGAGGAAACAGAGTACCTGGGGAAACCCACCAATCATAGGGCAAACTCTGCACGTTGAGTACTACATCAAACCATGCATCTGACATTGAATCAATGCAATTCTTTGGGTGCAGACAGGGGTTAACTTGCCCTAATAAAAAAAAAAAAAGAAAGAAGGAAAAAGAAAGGTGATGGTGCCCAAGCCATTTTACAGTCAGCTTGATAATCCCAACTATAATGATTTTGTATCCTGTGCATTTTTTTTACAATACACATTTCATGTACAGTAACTGACAGTTTGCAAATCATCTCGCATCTTTTGCTTTGGGCTTTAAAAAGCTTTAATTAAAAGTGTACCCCTCTCTGATAATCTTTCATCTTGGAAGTATTTTGCATTTTAAAATATTTTGATCAATCTGTTATTCTTATCACCTAGGCTTAGTCTTTATACGCTATGGAAAGCACATTACAGTACATGTCACATTACAGATTCTAGTTGCATGATACTATGGATCCTACTTTAATTAAATACAAGGTTATTGATACTGAGAATCAGTAGATAAATAGGTACTGTTACAGTAAAAAGTAGTATGTAGCAGAATTTGCAATAGACAATAGGTCTTAGGCTACCAAGGCGGTGCGGTTAATTCTGGCAAAGTAAGGGTGTAGTATTAATTCCATGCTGAGATAAAAAATGTGTTGTTGTCACTGATATAAAGCAACCATCTAATTAACTGCTACAGTTCTGTCCTTATCCACTCTTTAATATTTTATCATGTTCTATCTATCTATCTATCTATCTATCTATCTATCATGCCATTTATAGTCATTTCTAAAAACGTTCTCTTATGTGGTGCTAAAGGAATGATGGGAAAGATTTATGGGTTTATGCGCCTTTATCATCTCTGGTGTCTGTAAGCATTCTAAGCTGTGTGAGATTCAAGCAGTATTGCACCCTAAGCCTGACAGGATCTCACCTGCTCCCCAATGTACGTCACAGAGCATCGTGATATCTGACGTCAGCTGCAGGAGTGAGAAGCTCGGCTAGCTGCATTGTGATTCCTATGCAGCTGCATGCAGAGCAGCTGCTGCACTTACAGAAAAGTAAATGGATTGTTTTGCATGACCTGATTTTAGCACCAAACCAACCCTTAAACGAAACGATGTGGCTGTGTAATAAGGAGTGAGAAATCATCTTAGAATAATAGAGATGACATAGATGGAAATGACAGACTGTCAGTGAAGTGATACATGATGACACAGACTGACTATCGGTTTATTTAAAGAACTGTGAGAAAGATATGTGTCTGTGTGTATTCCACTTAATTTTGGTGCCGCTGCTTGTTTTTGTCGCTACCTTAGTACTTTGTGGAATAATTGTTTTAAAATAGGTCTAAAAATGGGCTCTGTACGGATCTTAATGGACATAAAATGTGTTTGATAGCTTTTCTATATGGGTGTTGGCTTACTGAATACTTGCAATACCATTTTTAAAACTGTGGACCTCAACAAATCTGGTTCATCTTTGGAAACAATTTCTAAGACAACATTGGACCACGCAGCCATCATGCCACCCCAGAACGATTCTGTCTCCTTTAGATGAACGTACAGTACGTTGGAACAAAAAGTACAAATCAATCCCAGAACAACAACAAAAGAACCTTGTGAAAACACTGGAGGAAAAAGGTACAAAACCATCTATATCTGCAGTAAAATGTGACTGATAGCGACACAACCTGAAAGACTTCTCAGTAAGGAAGAAGCCACTGCTCCAAGACCATCATAAATAACAGACTACGATTTGCATGTGAACAAAGATCTTAAAGAGCTGGTCTAATTCGACTGTTTGTCTATAATAACCATCAGTACTGTTTGTCTGAAAGAAAAAGGATGAGGCTTGTAAGCTGAAAAAAAAAAAATCATTCCAACCGTGAAGCATGGGGGTGGCAGCATCATGTTGTGGGGGTGCTTCCTGTAGGAGGGACTTGTGCACTTCACAAAATAGATGGAAGAAGGAAGATTGTAGCGCAGCCACATAATTGGCTAAATGTAAGAGCGTTACAAGATTATTGTGTAGATATATTGAAGCATCATCTCCAAACATCAGCTAGAAAGTTAAATGCAAATGAGGCCTCTAAATGGAACCAAAGCATAATTACAAAGTCATGGCAAAATGGCTTTACGACAACAAAGTCAAGGGATTGGAGTGGCACTGACCTCAAGCCAATAGAAAAAACTGTGGATGCAAGGAGGCCTGCAAACTTGACTCAGTTACAGTACCCCAGTTCTGTCTGGAGGAATGGGAAAACTTCCAAGAACTTATTGTAAGAAGATTGTAGAAAAAGAACACCTGAAACGTTTGACCCAAGTTAAAAACTATAAAGGCAATATTACCAAATCTATACAGTACATATAATAAAACTGTAAAGTTGGCGTGTTCATACATTAAAGATATTTGTGAAAAAAAAAATTGGGGGGACATAAGATGAGTAATAGAACGCATTAAGATGTTTTTTGGAATTTTTGTCTGTCTGTTTGTTTGTGCACACATCACGTAAACACTACTGAACTAATTTTTAATGGGGTTTACACAGGTGTATTTAGCCGAGCTTGGTGTAACATATAGACTTTGTTTCATCGCAATCGGCCCACGGGAAGAGAAGATACGCTACTTTGAATTTTAAATGGAAAACTTAATTAAACCAGATCTTACACCTTCATTCCGCACACTTCACAGTAACACGTAAAAATCTAGTACTAAGTAAGTGAATGTAATATAAACGTCTTCTGGTTTTAACCTTAAGAGATTCTTCACTGGTAGACACCACTGCTTTACTAAATTAACTTATTTACTAAGAGGAGTCCAAGCTGATTTCATCTATGGAGATTTGTTTTCAAATGACCAAAAGAATGTCAGTTTTGCATGGTTAACTGAAGTAATAGTATGTACACTTTGTTTTAGTAAAACATAAAAGAGAAAAATACACAATGACTTTGCAGATATATTAATTAAGTGCTTTAACAAGGCAGAAATGCATTCGTGAATGACGGTTGCATTTGCATCAAGATACAACACAGGAAGAAAATGGGCTCTTCCTATAAGGATTCTTCACAAAAGAATCTTCTACATTCTTATACAGTATATAATCGTTAAAATAAATGTTTTTTTGTCACTTGACATATAACATAAAAATAACTGACTTATAATAATGAGCACATTTCTTACAAAAATGCTATTATATCTTATAATAATTATACACTTTGTCAAAAGTATGATTTATTATTAGATCTGCCTTCTGGCCAATTACAGAACCTCTGTTACCCACAGCAGGCAAACAGCCTATAGGTTTTCTTTGCATTTAAACAGAACACACAATGATTTACACTATTTTGTGTTCTTATTGTGATTATTCTGCTTTGAGATATTTTTTGCTTTTAGAAGGTAGGAGGAAACCACATGTTTACAAGGTGAACACGCACAAAATTTCCACAGAGAGAGAGAGAGAGAGAGTAACATGATCTGAGAATCAGTCGAGGGAGAGTGTAGCAGAAAGACTACCCACTGCACCACCATGATTCGTCAGACTGAACACACAAATTAGTACTCTTTATTTGGGATCGCTCCAAATAAACCACCTCCGTGGTTAAAGGTTTCTGTGTTCTTTAACTGTGCAACAGCTGTCTTTCTCAAGTTGCACGTTCTCAAGCTGTATCAGGTCACACATCGTGTTCTTCTCCTATGACTACGGTGCTTTAATCACCACCAGTCTTGATGCAACACTGAGCAATGCCTGGCAGAGAGCGAAGACAAAACACGAGCAAATGCAATCTAATTCAGCTTCGCAGGATTTAAAATAAGACTTTTATGAGCACGAGTGTGTTTCCTATAGACCGCTGGTTTTTGTGCAATAGATTTCTATAATATAAAATCACTATGCTTTATCTCTTTCTTTTTCTTTTTTTTCCTCTCTGAAAGAAAACTAAGCTGTGCTGCAATCCATCTAACCTAGTAAATAAAAAAAAGATGCTGCTGCTGTATGCTGCTCATTTGCCATGGGATATTTTTTGCTCTGTGTACAGTACATATTTTATAGGTTTAAAAAGAGGCTGATGTTGAGATTTAGGTCGAGGAGTATCCATCCAAAAATGCAATCGAGGGAAAGGAAACAAAAAATGATATTTTTAATTGTACTCAGTTATTAACATGATAATAGCTTAAACTTACGGTTTTTAT
>JAOVVB010000030.1:7787649-7799873 GCA_028570985.1 Heterobranchus longifilis
ACTCCTCAAAAAAGGCCACATGCAGTCACAACTGAGCTTTGCAAAAACACAGGGGGTCAGATGAGTCCAAACCATAGGTCTGGCAAAAATCCAATACAGCTCACCATCCCATCCAAATAACACCATTCCTACACTAAAGCATGGAGGTGATAAGATCCTGTTATTGGGTGTTTCCCTGGAGCACTTATCAGGACAGAAGGAAAATGGATGGGGCAAAAAAAAATCCTTGACTAAAATCTGATATCCTCTGCCAGAAAGTTGTCAATGGGAAAAGGGTTTACTTTCCAACATAACCCAAAGCACACAGCGATTAAGGAAGAAAAAGGTGAATGTGTTTGCATGGCCTAGTCAGAGCTCAGACTTACTGTAAGCATTGTATGCCATTGAGGAGGTGATTAGCACCACCTAATTGAGTTTACAAGTTATGTTAGCAGGGGTGATCTTTTTCCAACTCAATGATTCTATGGTCTATGTTTTTCAATTTTTTTCCTGACATGTAAAAATTGCATGAGTAAATACAGCTGGATAAAACAAAAAACTGTCCGTCTTCATTTTAGGCTGCAAAGCAACAAAATGTGATTATTTTAAAGGGATGATTTACTGTTATTACTAATTTAATTATGTTCTTGTAATGAATCTGTGTTGAGGATTGCATGGACCCACTCTTCTTTTAGGGGTGTGTTTGAGCACACCTGGACTAAAGGAACATATTTCATTTTTTTTTATTATTATTAATGCATTTTTATTAATCTGCATGAAGCTGTATTGAATCATAATTTACACAATGTTAGATCAAGTTAAAAACACAGCAGTAATCTAGGACACTTAACACTTGAAGCATCATTAACTAATTTATGAAGCAAGATGACATACTATGAAACAGTGGGGAGAACTGAAAATGTAGTTACATGATTGTGAATATCAGCAGGATGGGAAAATGATAGTTATAAACATGCAGTTTATAATGTTGATTATAGTATAATAAATAAGAAGGGATTGAGGGGTGTTGTGTATCCAGGAGCCATCAGGTATATTTTATTAAAAGCATTTACATTTATTTACATTTAATCATATGCTCTTTACTCCATTGATTCCAGGTATTTCCTCAACAAAATTAATTAGATTTGTATATTTCTAAATGGATAAAATATGAGCTTTGGCTGCTGGCACCAATCTTTTAAAAAAAATTCAAATATTGTGCTTTATAAAAAATTTCAGGACTTTCAAGTCAATCCTCTAATGAACAGCTAATGCACATAAAAAAAATTTTTTTGTTTAGAATTTTGAGAATTTTTTAAGCTAAATCTGTGGGTATTCCATTTAAAAGAAATCCCACTACATTTTTTTTTTTTTTTTTGCAATTTTAGAAAAAAACTATTGAATAACAGTGCTGAAGTGATGTTACAGTAAGAGTACATTAAAAAAAAAATTATATACCACTTCACAGTGCATAGTTAATACTGTAGCATTAATAACCATGCTTTCAGGAATGCGATGTGGGAATAATTAAGAGTGATTGTTCTTCTGATTTGGAATTCTTTCCTTGTCTATTATTTTACATTCACATGTAGTAATTTATCTGACACTTTAGCCTAAAGCAACGAACAATAAAGGCTTGTCTGAGTGTTCACCCTGGAGCAGTGTGGGGTTAAAAGCCTTGTTAGAATGCTGAATTGACATTGAGAGATTGTCATTCTGTTAGCATGGTGACCTGAGGCTATGAGGGCTTTTGTCCCCTAATAGCACTATTTTGGTAGCAGAGTGATACTATTATTGATGGATGGTGATGACTTTAAGGTTTTTTTTTATTTTTTATTTTACAGAATCACACATTTTCCAAATGTTTCAGAATAATGCTATTTGTGCATTGTCTTGAATTTTTATTCATTAATATACAGTTGTTGTTATTAAATATTAACACATTTCATGCATATTTTTCATTAATTTAAAAAGTCAATACTACAAAGTGTACTTAAGACAAATATTTCAACCTTGACTCTACCCTTTTAGTACAATTGGAGCATCTCCGCCTTTCAGAAGAGCGGGGCTCAATTCAATGCTGGTCCAAAGTCTGGATAAAATAGGTAGGATTGTGTGAGGAAGGATATCTGGAATAAAACCTGTGCCAATTTCAGAGCTGGAAAATAATGAAGTAGAACTACTTCGTTACTGTACTTATTTTTCCATGTACAGTATCTGTAGTTTACGTAAGTATTTTCTGTTTTTGATACTTTTTACTTCTACTTACTAGATTTTTCTTTAGGAGAAACCTGTACTTTTACTCACTACAATTTAAGTAGAGACTTGTTACTTTAAAACGACGTTAAAACGACGATCACGCAAAAGTGATTTTCTAATCTAAACAAAACAGTTCCACCAATCGTTAGTTACAGAAATGACTGGCAAGTCATTTGTGTGGTCCAAAGTGATTGGTGGTTACACGGGCAACGGATCACGCCCACCTGGGTCTATTTTCAATCATTTCGAACAGGCCCACTTGCAAAGGTAAGATTAAGAGCGAACATAGCGAACATAGAAAAACTTGCAAAAAAGTTGTGAAGTCTTGCACGTTTGGTTTGTGTTTCATGGCAATAATAAAGTATTTTATTTTTATATTTATTTTAAATCATGTTCTATTTGTAGCAGTTGCAATCCAATGGCTTTCCTGGGAAGAAAATTTTTCAGGTGATGAGCCTAAGAAATTTAAACCAGAATACAGGAGTAAAGCCATGTTACATTGCTGTCTTTAGGTGGCACCATGATCAGCAACTTGAACAGCATTTTGGGTAATCTAGGTAGGTTTCAAGCAAATGGAAAATAGACCAAAATGTCGATTAAAAAGTTTAAACAAGTAACAAGGTCAACTCAGACGTCAAGGGCATTGACTATCCCATGTCTTTCTGAGATGGAGTTTGTAGACCTTGTTTCTAAATAATACCAAACAAAATACACATTTCATTCCGTATACTTTTTAGACAAATTTGGAACACGGAAAAAACTTCATGATATGCCTCATCTTGGAAAAAAAAAAAAAGAAAAAAAGATGGGCCCACACAGAGAGAAATGTTGAGTGACAGAATGGTACCCATCTGCTTGCTGTTTAAATTATATCTGAGAAGGAGTGAAAAAAAAGTTGCAGATAAAACACTGAGTAGTGCTGAGAATTACCACTGTTTCCACAATGCATTAGCGATGCACGGCTTTAACGCAGCTGCATCACGGCACTGCAGCACCTGGGAAATTCCAGGGGTACAATTAATTTAACTCCACCATGCTAATTAGGACTCTGTACGCAGCAAGACGCTCTCATCATCACTCAGTATTTGTTCCTGAAAAATAAGAAGAGGTGTGTTGTTCACAATGTCTCTTTCAGCCTCATTCTGTCTCTGTTTTGGATTAGTATTGGCATTGTAAGACACTAGAAGGAACAAACTGAGCAGCTGAGAGAACTGGGAGATACCAAAGATAGTGCTAGTGGTAATGGAATTCCTGGAGGAGGCAGGATGCGTTTCCCATCTATGAGGCTTCACAAGCAATTTGTCGACATTTCGCCAAGTCATGTAAAGACTTTCTACCCTGGTGATGCAGTATAGTTGGTATTTACAGTATTTGTCATATGGACCATACAGCTGTAAGTCTTGTAGTCTTGAATGTAACAACATATTTGATGTAATGGTACGAACTTCTTAGCAGTTTATTGAAATAGATTTTTCTATTGCCTTTTACTGTACTTCTTATACTCACTCACTCATCATCTATACTGCTTTACCCTATGTACAGGGTCGTGGGAGTCCTGAAGCCTATCCCAGGAGACTTGGGGCATGAGGCAGGGTACACTCTGGATGGGGTGCCAATCCATCATAGGGCACACACATACACATGCTCATACACATGATAATGAGCGAGCTCAGTGGTAAGGAAAATTCCCTTGAACACAATGAAGAAGTAACCTTGAGAGGATCCAGTTTCAGAAGGGAAGCCATCTTCTAGGTGACTGGGTTATTGGAAGTCAAAGAAAGTGTATATAGTACTATAGTATAGAGTTATGACGTATGTAGTGCATTTAAAGGATGTGGTCATTGTGACAGCATTATACAGTAAGTAAGAGCTATGGAATGATCATGGACCTTTTATTAGGAATTTATTAGGAATTTTGTTCGTATAAGGCTTTTAGCAATAAAAATCTGAACCAGCTCTGGAGAAATGTATGGAGAGAAATTCAATTTCAACATTTTTTTTTTTTTGTTGTTGGCGCTTTCTATTTTTTTTTTTTTTTTTAATTTGCGTTCAATGTCAGTGTTTCTGGTATGTCTTCATATGCCCTTACAATGTGTAATTGATACTTTAACTAACTCACAGCTGCATTTCTAATTCTATGATAGCATCTGATCACAAAGATTGTATTGTCCTAGTTATTGTATGTCCATTTCAAGTCTCATAAACACATGTACCACTAGTATCACCAGCTAATACTTTGAATGGAAATATAAATACCATGACAGTTAACAAAAAGAACCTGTAAACATATCTGGAAGTACCAAAAAAAAAAAAAAAAGAAAACCGAAACCAAACTTGGAGAGAAGCCAGTCTTTAAAGTGCAGCTCCATTACAATCCATTAAAAAGTACTTTTGCCAGATCGAAGCTGGAGATCAATAGAGGGTAGTTAAATGTCTGACACAGCTCACTAATATCTGTAACATAAACTCACAATCTGAATGTGGGAGAATATGGAAAGAGACAACGAGAGAGAGTCAGACAATGTAATGTAATGGAGGAGAGCCCCGTGAAAGACACCACACCCACATACAGTAGGCTTTTCCTCTTTTCCTAATTGACAGCATGCGGTAACCGAAGGCACGCCCCGTCACCACACGTACACACAAACGCACACACAATTATCCTGCTGCAAGGTTGATTCCTAATTCTTGTATGAATTACCTCTCTGAGTTACAAATTGAGGCAATTTGGTTTAATTTGCATGAATGGAAGCGTCTCTCTTTCCCTTTTACTCTATTCCTCTCGCTTTCTGCTTTATCTCCCGCCACCTTTTTGCTCTTTTATGTGTTGATTTGAGCCGAGTTGTGCGTCATTTGTGTGTCGGGATGTTGAGGTCTCAAGCATGCTTGAAGCTCGGTTTTGAGAAGAGGCTGTTTTCAGTGGAGCAGATCACTGTTTTAGACTCTATCTCTATTTAACGGCTGAGTGTTGTGTCAATCTTTTAATTTTGTTTAATTGAAATTCATCTGTATAGTGTAGAAATTCGGCTCAGTTGTATAGTGTTTCTAACAGTGGAAATTGTCAGAAAGATGGCATCAAGAAGAAACCTTGAATTGAGATGAACAAAAAAAGGTACCCATCTCCTTCCAGGTGGCAATTAGTGTGGAATTATACAGAAATCCAAACAATATTCTTCTAAACAGCTGGCATTGGCAGCTCAGAGTTCAAGAGTCTCCCAGAGTTTTGCACGTTCTTCCCATATCCATGTGGGTTTCCTTCAACCCTCATAAAAACGCTGGTAGGTGAATTGTCTACACTAAATTGCCCCTAGGCATGGATATGTGGGAACGGTGCCCTGTGATGGACTGCACCTATTCCTGTTTTGCACCCAGTGGCCCTGAGACATGCTTTGAGTCATGATGAATAAATGAAATGTGACACGTGACAGAACGAAATAGTTTCTGTAATTACTCAATATCTTCATGGTTGCAACAATACCCAAGATCGACTAAATGAAATGCTTTGTACATGTTGTATAGCTCCCAAAGACAAAGCTCATTATTTCATGCACTGCACATATTTTAACCATGTAAAAAGCGAGGTTGAGAGATCCATTTGAAAAGCTCTGATAATGGTCCATTTAGAGTGTGTTAGAAGGCCATTAACTGAGCAATTTAGTCCACCTCTTCACTGCGCTGCTCCAGCTAATGACTTGTGTGCAGCCTCACCATTCACATCTGTATGCACCACGCATTCACACTTCATCCGATAGTGCGCGAAAACAATCCGTTCTTGCCTGTCGCCCAAAATCCTTGATATAAAATGACTGCTTCTCAGTTTGTTTACCTGTATGAATACGATGGAAAGAGAACCTGAATCCTGCTTTCCACTATCAGGCCGAGCCAGAACCATTTAAAGGGAGTAACAAAGTGCCATAAGTGCACATGGGAATGCCTTGTGTGGTACATTTGCAGACACGATCAACCACCTCCATCAGTAGGTATTGGTTATTGGACAAGGAGCAAATAATAGCAGGTTAGTTAAGCACTGAAAACTTATTCGTAAAAAACACACTACAGTAATGGTGAAAAGTAAATCAGTACAAATGAGACGCCTGTTGGAATTTTTAGAAATGCTTGAAAATTGCTAGTCACATGACCACATTAATACACTGTATAGGCGTTCTGTTTGCTTTGATATACACCGATCAGCCCTAACACTAACACCACCATCAGGTGAACTGAATAACACTTACTCACTCATCATCTATACCGCTTAATCCTGTATTCAGGGTCACGGGAGGCCTGGAGCCTATCCCAGGAGACTTAGGGCACGAGGCGGGGTACACACTGGACACGGTGCCAATCCATCGCAGGAATTGAATAACATCGATAATCAATTATATATTAGAAAACCGATGACAGGATCATGGGCACTCAAAGGATTCAAAGACTAGCCCATCTGATTTAATCCCACTTAAAAGCTAATGTAGCACAAATTGCTGGAAGGAGGTCACAATAGAAAGGTATCAGAACAGCCAGTACCATATCATAGCCTGCTGTATATGGGTCTTAGCAGGCAAAGTGCTCAAGGTTGTTGATCTGGCCTCCAAATTCTCCAGACCTCAATCCGACCGATGATCTGTAGGATGTGTTAGACAAACAAATCCAAGATCCTCCATGATCCATGGAGGACTCACTTGCAACTTACAGTACAGTGCTTAAAGGATCTGCTGCTAATGTCCTGGTGCCAGATACTACAGAACCCCTTCAGAGGTCTTGTGGAGTCGTGCCTCAAGGGGTCAGAGCTGTTTATCTGTGGTACAAGAGGAACCTGCACGTTTTGGGTTTTAATGTTTCGGCTGATTTGTGTAGGTTTGTGCTTTGAATTGCTCCTAAAGTTGAAAGGATGGTTATGCAGTCTTAAGAATGAAAAGTAGATAGGATCTTACTGTAGATAGAACAACAGATTATCGACTTGAGTGAGCTGAGTGAGTTCAAATCCCTACTGGGATTGCTGGGAAAACCACTGTCATTATTAGAGTGGTAAAAGACAATTGTGGGTATCTATAAGGACATTTAAACAGAAAATGGCAGTTAGAATCTTTTCCAAGCATATTTACTGGCCCTGTGAGCAGTTCATTGACTATACATTACTTTGGAGGAAACTCATTTGGCTTTTACCCTCTGTGGTTGGTAGTTGTTGTGCAATAGGTTAGAACTAGTTATATTGATGGGGATTAGCAGTGAGTGAATTGTCAGAAATTCTGATTTAACAGAATGAATTTTTTTTTTTACAAAACACCTGGCTGTAAGAGTCATTATTATAATGATTATTATTATTATTATTATTATTATTATTATAAGTGTCGGAGTATAAATGTATTCTTTGGTTTGTCTCATGTGAGTTTGATAAATCTGAGTAAGTGGGCATTTTTCATGAAATTGTATCATGTCATACAGTATGTGTCTTCTCTGTATGTGTCAATGTTTTGTTTTTTATGCTGCTGGAGTGAGCAAAGTTTTAAGTTATTGATATGATTGAATAGTATTTTTTGTACAGAACATTTGTCGCTTTTGTATATTTTACAATATGGATGTTTTCTAAAGCTTTGAGGTTATGGGTGGGGCAGATGCGGTGACCTGAAAATGCAAAAAAACAAAACAAAACAAAAACATATATATATATATATATATATATATATATATAATTCTAACAGTAATTCTTGAAAATCAGCATTGTTAATGTAGCTGAATGCAGTGGTGGTTTTAGGGTGTGTGGCACCCTGGACGAATTCCCGCTTTAGTGCCCCCCACCCCCCAAATAAAAAAAATTAATGATAATAAAAATAAATAAATAAATTTGTTAATTAATTAAACTTTATGTTATTCAGACATTTGGGACAACACAAACAACCATAACATTTACAACTCATCTTCTATACCGCTTTATCCTGCATTCAGGGTTGCGGGGACCTGGAGCCTATCCCAGGAGGCTTAGGGCACGAGGCAGGGTACACACATACACACACTTACACACTCATTTACACACTACGTGAGAGTGAGTGAGTGAACATTTACAACTATATACAGTATATACACAAATTAAGAGTCAATACTAAAACAATTTACTTTGTAAAAAAAAAAAAATGTTTAGACTGGTTATACCAGGGTGAGTCAAAATTGATCCGCACTGTGTTATCAGCGCTTTTTGTTCGAGGCTTCTGTCTCGGCAGGAACTGTAGTGCAGGGTGAACGTGATGATGCTTGTAGAAGAGCTGAAGCCTAAAAATGCAGAGGACTGTTATCCAAGGGTGTTATGATCTTCCGCACTCTTCTGCCCACACTGACGACACTCTGCAAAAACTTTGTTTTGAGATGTTAAAGCATCCTCTCTGAAAAAAGTCCTGATCCTCTCTAAAAAAGATTCACTTCTGATGAAGAAGTGATGAAAGCTCAGCCCAAAAGATTTTTTAATGACGGTGCGTGAAAAGTTTCTTGACAGATGCTCAAAGAATATCGAAAAGCAAGAAGATTGAGAATGACTTTCTCTTTCCTAAAAGTTAAGTAAACTGAACTCTACAGCCAGAGTGCGGATAATGTTTGACTCACCCTCATATACAGTATATGAGGTTTAATTATTCCACACAAAAACAGTAGAGTGAAATATGCCTGCAGTACAGTAGGCCTATGTATTCACAGTAATATAAATTAACTGTTTTTTAAAATTTTTTTTATTCTGCAGCAGTTTGCAATGTTGTTAATTTTACTAGTTCCCTTGCTGCACAAAGTTAGATGTGTGCATTTTCCCCCCACAGTCGGGCTCCTCCATCTTGTACTTTGGAGTCAGTACCCTGCCTCGCTCGCAAAATAGAATCAGTGTGAAATGTGACTTCAAACGAGCAATAGAAAACCGATCATGCAAATGTTATCATCATTCTGAATGTTTCTTTCTTCTCCACCCCCCCCCATGCTCAGTGCCTCCCCTGGCAGGATGCCACCACGGGCGACTGCCTATGTCAAACTACCTAAATATCGGCGGTCTCTTCTTTTAGTTTGTTAATGTATTTTACAGTGAGAACAAGGTTATATAAAAAATTGTAGCCGCTGTTATTGTCTAGTATTTTTTTATACATAAAACATGATTGTGGCTGTGTCGTGGCACCACTAAGCTTTTGTAGATTCACAGTGGGTGTTTGATCATGTTTTCTGCTCAGTGAGACCGGTGTGAAATGACATGTCCGGTGTATGTACATACTTTTAGTGTTGTGCTATTTGTGCTCTATAAAATTGATCGTAATGAGCAATGACGCATTTTATAGCTAGGGAACTGGAAGGAGAAGCGTCATTTCATTATACACATATATATCCGCTCACATATAATCTACTGCACATACTGAAATCAAAATCAGTTCTGTTGCTGTAAGTGTTGGTGTGACGGTGGGTGGAGGAGCTCTAATGGCTACCCATTCACACTTCCTGCACATCAGAAGCCGAGGACATTGCTCGGAGTGGAGTGTCAGATCGATGTTATGAACGCTGTTTTATCAGTGAAGATGCAGAAGCAGTTCTCCTAACCCCAGCCGCAACTATGCTTAGAAAAATTGGTTCCCTTCTCAGCATTTAGCTGCTATTTCCCCCCGGCAGTCTGGCAAAATGGAGACCACTT
The DNA here is from genome assembly GCA_028570985.1 of Heterobranchus longifilis. NCBI lineage: Eukaryota > Metazoa > Chordata > Actinopteri > Siluriformes > Clariidae > Heterobranchus > Heterobranchus longifilis. The sequence goes on from JAOVVB010000030.1 coordinate 7,797,536, forward strand.
CCTGAACACTTGGCTATTTGGCTGCTCTCCTCTAATCAATCAAACATCTTTCTTGTTTTCTTTACACAGCTGTGCACACAGTGAATGCATGCACGGCTCGGATGCACATATACTTCCACACGCATGCACATGTATGTTCATACACTCTACTTCTTGTGACAGATTTAATTATTTTTTTTCATAACTTGAACGTATGGAGTGTAAACTGGCAGGATGTTTTCCTGCATGAGAGTGGCATATGTTTAGGCTTCCTGTAGTCACATTCATTAATTAAGATAGCAAGTTGTCTCAGAAGAAATGACGGCGCTAAACATTCTGACATTAATGTGTGTATGTGTTTTGTACAGAAATGCTGAAAACATCAGTAAGGCTGCTTAGCAGACTAATGAGACAATATGGCTAATTTATATTAGTTTGTCTACTTTCTTTCCAAGACACTTTGTGTCGGAAGTGTGTGTCAGTCAAGTTAAAGTTGATGCGGCGTTCTAGCAAACTACACTGCAAGTAAGAAAAAGACGAAAGGAACTTTCTAATGGAAGTTGGTGAAGTGGTTTATATTACCCCTTTCTCTTGTCTTTTTAATAGTTAAAGGAAACAAACAGGCCGTTCTTATCGGGGTTTAAAAAAAAGCAAAAAAAAAAAAATGGCAAAGTGCGGCAACCATTCTCAGAGCAGAATGATGAAATGCCACAATTACCATATAAATAATAATAATAATTATTATTATTATTATTATTATTATTATTATTATTATTATAAAAACCTTATTTATGCATAAAGTTTAACTCTGATTAAAATAGTTCTCTCTATTTGGGTGGCTGATTTAATTATACTGATAGAAAAGTCAGTCACTAAATAAAAGGAAGACAGAGTAAAATGAAATGACCTCTAATTTAGTTAATGTAAGTGGTGAATCATTTGTTATGGTGTGATATACCATGTATTCAGCTTCATATTTTAGTTTTATACAATTCTTTCCCTTCCTGTTCAAACCACTAAATAACCACTTTTTTTTTCCCACACTGATGCTTCACATTACAACATTTGATTAAGTCACTTTTTAAATTTGGTGCAGTCAGATTAAACACATACAGTACGTCTCTGCCCATTCATCTATAACCATTCTGTAATTATAGTAAAAATAAATAAATAAATAAATCCATATTTCTCATTTACTAATCAGACCAGAGGGGGTAAATAATATTAAAAAGTCTGTGAATTCTTTTTTCTATTTTTAAAACTCATTTCTGTAGTACTGTAACTGGTCTCTGAGCTGCCTTCAGCTAAATAATTTACATAAATGCATGTGTTGGGATATACTGTACTGTAACACCGGCTCTACTGCAGAAGCCTGGTTTATATTTAGAAAACGGGAGATGGTGAAGTACAGCCGTTTCTTTCTGCGCTCATCAGTGCTGCTGCAGTATTTTTCCAAGTTTTTCCTCTGTGCAGTCTGCAGAAATACTTTGTTGGTTCTGCATCTGGACCATATCAAATGATGACCTATGTTATATACAGTAGTGTTAGAGACTATACTGAAATACAGTATATTCATTATATTATGTCAGCCTATGATGGACAGTCGCTAGTTTACAAGCAAACTTGCTATTTAGTTTGTTTTGGAAAGAATAATTGACAGTGTAACCATGAAAACTGATTTGAGAACCTATATTTGGAAAAAAAAACAAAAAAACAACAACAACAGGGAAATCAACAGTTGACAAACACAAGCTAGTTTACTAGAAATAATCACATAGATACAGATAGCTAATCTCAAATTCTAATTTTATTTGTCACATACACAGTCATACACAGTACGATATGCAGTGAAATGCTTATATGACCACCCGTGACCTTGAATTATGAAATAAAATATGAGCTATAGAAAATATAGCTATAGAAGATAAGAACAAAAATATAAAATATAAAAAAGAAACGTTTTATAATGATTGTTCTAATCTAATGTTCGAGTCATTAAATGAGAGGCAGAATTTGTAAAAATGCTTGTTTTGTTTTTTTTTGTTTTGTTTTTTAATAAAATGTATCACTATGAATTTAACAACATTTTTTACAACATTTACATTTTTATATCATTTGAATCAAACACTTATGTCTATGGTGTTACCAAAATTTTAGGTAAAATTTTGATTTGTTTTAAAATGAGCAGTTGTATGCAACTTTAGGTAATAATTAATAAATAATTAAATTATTTTAACAATTCAATTTTATTGATTATTTAAATTTCTTTTTTTTGTTTGCTTTTTTTTTTAAATTTGGACATACAGTACAGTACATAAAAAAGACAGGAATAATGGTCTGTGGTACCTTTATAGTCTTT
>JAOVVB010000030.1:7827754-7856240 GCA_028570985.1 Heterobranchus longifilis
AAATTTTTTGTTTTTGAAAAATAATAAAAGGTTTATCTCGGAGACGCAAAATGTACCCGCAATTCTAGAATGACCCACATATAATGTATATACTGTTTATAGTAGGCTATATCTAAATAGTGTCAGAAAGTAAATAAGTGAATAAGAAGGTCCTTGACCAAAATCTCTTTTATATTGCATATGAAATATACTTGAACTTCTTTGTAGGACAACCAGCTCTGCCTTGAATATCTTCTGTTCTTGCCACAATCTGTAAAGAATTTTTTTTTTTGATCTATTAATGTTAAGTCAAATCAAGTGTCCTAGCTGCTCAGGTACAAACGATTTCAAAAGAGATACTATATTACTATACTACACTATACTATACCACACTATACTATACTATACCACACTATACCATACTATACCACACTATACTATACTATACTATACTATACTATACTATACTATACTATACTATACTATACTATTTTCTACAGTGGGTGCTATGTACAGTATGATGGGTGCATTGCTTAGTTTTTTTCCCCCCGTCTTACCCTGACACACCCATCACTTTGCAATAGAGTTATTCTAGGCCTTAGATAACAACCTTTTTCCACTGAAAATTCAAAAACTTTCATTCTTAGCCTTGGTCTCACGATTTCAAATTAGCACCACTCATGCTATGAAACATATAAAAAGGTTTTAGTATGGGTTAGCAGCAAATGCAAATTTCCAAAAAAATTCAGCAAAATGCATCCCTTATAGTGTTGGTTATATTTGTACAGATTTATATTAGAATCAGGTTGCTTGAGTTATGCGTTGCTTGAGACGCATAAAATGACTAAATATCTACAATAAAAGGTAAAGAAAAAATCATGCACAGACTTCGATCCCTACAACAAGCCAGAGCTGACAGTGGCAAGGGGAAATTCCTTGAAATGACATGAAGAAGAAACCTTGAGAGGAGCCAAACTCAAAAGGGGCCTGATTATCCTCAGGGTGACATTGGGTAATGGGATTTATAAATCATTACTATTCCGGAATTGTATACTATAAAGTCGAACATTAAACCAGTGTTTACAAAAACAGCCTCTTGTACATGAGCATTCCACCACCACTATGTTCTCCAAATGCCCTCCATGCAGCATTGCTGAGCAGCTGGATGTACTCTGAAGACTGTGCCAAGTGTCTGACGTGACCAAGCAGATACCCGATTGGCTGGCATGTATCTTAGCGACAGGGGACAGATGAAGCCCGTTGTCCTTTCTATGCTGTGTGAGAAAACCTGGGCAATCAGGTCGCATTTGTAGGACCCATTTATAGCTACACTACCCAATTAAATCTGTGTGTACACGCTTATTGTGATTCTGGCAATTTTTCACTTGTGTTTTTTTAAGGGGATGTAATTACACTGGAATTATTTGGGAATGCATTCAGAACATGTAATTAAGTTTAACTAAAAAAAGACATAATATTTTACAATAAGTGCTCTGTTTATACTCACTAGCTTGTATATTGTATACTGCTGAATTGGGTTTCAGCTTACAAAAATAGGGTGTGAGACAGGAACACTGGGATGTGGTGTCTTAGAACTGGCACTAGCAAAGGTGTTTATGGCCCTAATTTAGAGCAGACAGAATATATCTAGCACTGGGTCTATACATTTAAATCAGAATCTATGAAGCAAAATATATTTTTGTAACCGTGTAAGGTACAGTATACTGAAGGATGTTGTAGTTGAACAGATTTTAAGAGTCCTCGAAAACGTAACTTTGCTGCTCATGGTAAGTCGATGCCGGCCTTAGCACAGCAGTGTCAATACTTCATTCTGTAAGGTCCTTGTGCTTGGAATTGGCTGGAGAAATTTAATGAGAATGAAACACTGTCTATTGACTCAGGCTACCTGTGTGTCAGGAGAGACTGCTGTACGAGACCTCACTCAGTTGGGGTGAGCTCCCAGAATGCACAGTGGCCTTGGTTACATTTTTTAAACAATTATACTTCGATTGTCTATCCTTCCCCTTCATGCATATGTATGCGCACACACACACACACACACACACACACACACACACACACACAAACACACACACACACACACACACACACATTTTTGACATGTTAAGACAAAGAATGATAAATTGCATATTGTATACATTTCCCAAGGCGGCACAGTGGCTTAGTCGCCTTGCACCTCCAGGTCCTGGGTTCGATTCCCGCATCGGGTCCGTGTGCATGGAATTCTCATGTTCTCTCTGCGCTTGGTGGGTTTCCTCCCACAGTCTAAAAACATGCAGATTAGGCCTAATTGCCATTTCCAAATTGCCCATAGTCTGTGAATGCTGAACGGAGATCCAACCACGATCATACAAAATAAATAAAATAATAAATAAAGAAATAAATACAGTGGTCACCATTGGCCTCCACGGCCCCTAGTTAGACTCCTAGATGGTATGTATATATTTCCATGTCTTGTATGCCTTATAGTGCAGTATATTATAGTTATTATATAGTATTATAATATTTTTTTTTTACAATTTGCACAAAAATCCAGCTCTTCCTTATTATAAATCACCTAAAACACTGGGGATGGAAAAGGCTAACATGTGGTTTCTTCAAGACATGTGAATCCACCCAAACACATCTTTTCAAACTGTTGCATGTGCTGCATCACAGGGTAGGGTAACACCCTCAGAGGACTGTGCTATCCACCTTCTTCCACTTGTATGAGCTCACAAACACTTGCAATTGACAAGTATGAGAGAGTGTACCATCAAGAGCAAGGTCATTTGTGCTCTTTAGAGACCCAGGTATGGATTGCTTTGACAGTGCTGAGATTCAAAATTGCGACGCAAGTGATTGTGCCACTAGGGAGCCATTAAAAGCAGTTACAATAGTGCAAAAGAGAGAGAGAGATTAGGTTACAGTGCTAATTACAGCTCAAAAGGGTTAAAAATTATAACGGGTTTAAAGAGACATTTTTACAGTCTTATCTTTCTTGATGATGGAGTGCATTTTGCTTTTTTCATCTTCACCTTTCAAAGTCATTTATTATTATCCTCAAAATAAAAAAAAGGTGTGCTGCACTTTATTGGACTTATTAGGGGAGCTCTGTGACCTTCCAGTCTCATGGCTATGGAGCTGCGAGGCGTCACACACAGAGGATCTTCTCCCTCGTTTTAATTAACACTGGCACCAGGAGATTGATGGAAAGGCGACACAGCTTGTTGGGTTTGCCACTACCCCCTGGAAGGGGTGAGGGGGTGGCAATTAAAACCTGGGTAAAGTGTGGCAGCACGCACAGCAGGATAGGGGGACAGTTGGGGGAATGGAGGAGAGAGGGATTAGGAGACGGAGATGAATGGAGACTTCATCACCACTTCAGAGCAGCTCGTAAAAAATGTTGGAACATGTGCCGGTTGTCTCTGCGTGCGACAGGATCACTGACAGGGCTATTTGATGGATAAGTGTGTCGGTGTACTTTTCTGATCACGTTCCAGCTCCATATATGGAATGTAGACTACTAGCTGAGAGTATTTGTATGTTTTTGGTTAGAATGTGTCCATGCACTAGGGGGTCTTATTCATTTTTACAAGCTAAATGGTAATTAAGAAAAATAGCAGATTGGTTGTCTTTTCCATAATTAAAGCATGAATGGATTCAGGACATAATTGTTTTCAGGCTATTTTATTAGTGCAATTAAATGCTGATGAACAGCAGCAAAGAATAAGTCAAACTGCACACCAATAAACAGCTATACACATTTTATAAATTAAATTTTCCAGCTTCAATGCCTTATCTGTTAACAACAAAAATAAATCAATCAGGGTAGAAAATAAATGTGTGGAAATAATAATAATGAATCACATTATACTATCTAACAGTAAGTACACCAATCAACCATAGCATTACACCATTACCACCGTAGTGCCACCAGGGTAGTTCTGACCCCTCATACTAGGCTCTGCAGGGCCTCTGGGGGTGTACTGTGGTGTCTGGCACCAGGACGGTGGTAGCAGAACCTTTGGGTGCTGTGGGGCCTCATTGATTGGACTGGTTTGTCCAGGGCATCCCATTGGCCCTCAACAGGATTGAGACCTGAGTTTGGAGGCTGGGTCAGCAGTCTCGGGCTCTGGTCTCATGGTGCACTGGATGTTCTGGAGCTTTTCTATTGTGTCTAGCATGAACCTTTTTTCCTTGGCTTTTCTGTGGAATCAAACAGGATGGGCTGGCACTTGGTCCCCAAGGGCATGGGTGAGCCTTGAGTGCCCATTATCCTGTCACCAGTTTATTGGTGTCTAGCTGGTGATCAATGTTGTACAGCTCTCCTGGTGGTGTTGTTAATGCTTATAGTTGATCAGTGTGCCATTTGTTAACATGCATTTCGTACAGACAGTGTATTGGGTCTGATTCTGATGAAATCACTGATTCTTGAACTGATGCCCATCAACAAAGCCCTGCTTATAGCACAATGACCAGTCCTTTTGATGGATGGATGATGCTACAAATGTCTACAAATGAGTATGGAAGGTTTATAACCAGGATGTGTATAAAGTGCACCACTGAACTCATAACAACATAACCTACAGTAAGTAGCGTCCATATGATGATTGTGGGTGGGTGTTTATCAAATAGCATGTGCAGCTTGGAGCTAACGGAGTGGGAATTTACTGTGTTATAAGTCTAAGGATTTTATTTCTACCTTGCTGAGTTTTAAATGACAACAAGAACAGCAAGTGGAATTCCTTTAGGAGCAGGCTGAATGGTTAAAAAAAAAAAAAAAAGTGTCATATAATCACTTTTAGCATACACTGGAGTTCCTAGGATGGCTTGTTCTAAGTTTTCAACTTGGTTTTGTTCATGTTTAGGTTTCCTATGGTGTACTTAGTTAATAATTGTATGTGGCAACTAGTCTGTGCATCGCTTACCTTGTGTGCTACAGTTGCTGAATGAAGGTGTGTATAAATCTCACTTCTTCTAAAGTTGCATAAGCCTGCAGCCTGAAAGACCTAATCTGAAGGAAGTCTCTCATCTAGTGAAGATGATACCCTTTTAAATAAGACATTCTGGGCTGGATGTCTGTGGGTAAAGTCGATCTCCTACTGACACAATATCTGCAGAAAGGAAGGAAGCCTAATTGTGTGTGACCTTTTCTTGACTTGCCTTTGCTTTTGACTGCATGCTATAAACTTTGGCTTGAAAAACAGGATGAGCCTCAAACAGCCACGGGCCATTATTGTAGAGGCAGAAAGGACACGGATCAGGGTGACTGATTTAAAGAAATACGTGCTCTCCAGCGAAATCACAAAACAGTGCCAAGAGGCAAAGCCATCACAACTGTTGAGCATGTTCTCTGAAAGGCAGCTTCGAAAAATTGTCGGTCAAGATAATCTAGCTTTAACACATAAAACTGTATGAATATGAAATAATTCTTTTTTTTCCTCATTCAAGTTCCAGTTATGTCTCCATGTACATGCAGCAGGTTTCTGATTATTCTGTCCAAGAAGTACTTGTCTATTAAAGTTTAGGCGCTGTCCTACTGAATTAACGCCATGTGTTGATGTGAGATCAGCATACTCACATACAGTAAAGGCATATTATTGTCAGTAACATTACCATAGTCACAAATGTAAAGGAAAATCACTGAGAATAATAGAGCTGAAAGCTTGAATTGTAGTGCTTTATTAAGGCTGTAAGATTACATACAGCACTTTTTTTTTTTTTGTAAAATCAGGTTATCCTGCCAAACAAAATAGGTACAGAACCTAACGTCTGTACATGCATAAGGTATTACCATATATCTAACTATTAATCCCATGTTATTCAACAAAGCATTAAATCACATTCATTAAAGTCAAATCCAGTAGATTAATTGCTATTAAGGCTTAAGTGGAACAGCTATACCTCTGTATTTGGAGCCTACAAACTTCACATATTAATTATTTCAGTGCATTATTGATTGCTGTTTTGTAATCCCACACTAGGAATGAGAATCATTTAAAAAAACACAAAAGTCTCCAATTCACTATTGCTTTCCCGGGCTTGTCCCTTCATGGCCTGTAATCCAGCATCAGTTTAAAGACATTTCTTCTTTAAAAGACATTTAAGATGTTGTCTTTAAATGATGATTAGAGCATTGCGTAATCGTTGTCAAATTTCACCCTAATCAGTAGCATCTCACTGAGCAAAGACAATGGTCACCACTGATACTCTTCATCACTCTACAACACTCATGTACTGTAGTGTTGACTGATATAAATAACCACTGAATAGCTTTATACTGTAGCTTGGACCTAAACCTTTTGTCCAAATAAGTTTGCACATGCTTTTTTTTAATTATTATTACAGGTGGTATAAAGATTTGGAAGGCGGCACAGTGGCTCAGTGGTTAGCACGGTCACTTTGCAACTCCTGGTCATAAATTCAATTCCTGCCTCGGGTCTGTCTGCATGGAGTTTGCATGTTCTCCCCGTGCTTGGTGGGTTTTCTCCGGGTTCTCCAGTTTCTTCCCACACTTCAAAGACATGCAGACATGTCATTATGGACCATCATAATGTTTGGGTGAAATAAATAGTTATTTGAATTTAGAGCCACATTTGCCCCTGGTATGTTGTACCATGACCAGTTGGAGTAACACAAAACAGTGCATAACTGAAAAAGTTCTGAGTCTATTGATTCTTGGTTTACGAAAAGGTTAAACTGACTATGTGAGATTTATTCGTGGCTGTCTATTCATTTGCACCTTGTCTACATTTACACCTGTCTCCATTAAACAAATTGCTGACGTTATCACCGCTGTTTCTGCTGAAGCTGCACTCTGTCCCCTGCCTTTTCATCATCAACTTTCTAGTACAAATAATCACCAACAGTGTCGTGTGACTAAACTGTCTCTCGTTCCTTGTCTAAACATTATTATTTCTCTCAATGCTTTATTGCACTTTTTAACAGAATGCAAAATGTGTTGCTATTCACACAGTTTAACAGGACTCAAAATGTGTCGCTATTCACAACTTCCCTGGCTGTCAGAGAGCGTGCACAATAGTACGCAATCGAGATTTGTGGACCTAATCAAACTTTTCCTGAAACAAACATTAACTATAACTTCAGCAAAGTGCAAGTCATAGATAGTCTGCTGTCTTGAAGGATTGTGTATACTGTACAGTACCTCAAATGTTAATTGTGTATTCATGTTGGTCTGAAATAAAAAGGGAATGATATTCATGATATGACTATGTGATCAAAAATATGATGGATAGTTTAAGGCTTATTGTGTAAGTAATCTGCGTTACCATATTTATATGAAACTTATATGAAAACTAAATATTGTTAGAATTTGAAGAAGGTTGCAACACCACAAGTACAATAAACTGGCATCATAAAATTACATCATTGTCTAGCTGGTAATTGATCTTTCAACATTTTGACTGCAGCTGTTGTGCTGGATATTGGCACGGCTGTGATTCAGTCTTTGGCACGAGCTTCAGAATATCAGCTGCGTTAACGGTTCAGGGTTTATTCCTAAATAGTGTACAATGGAAAGCTAGAACACTATGTAGCGTAGGGTGTACAATCCGTTGTCTCACACACCAAATAGTTCTGTTGATCAGGGATTAGAGAGGCATTTACCATACTCCAGATCCATGCTGACATGGAGATTTATGGTATTAAGCAGATACCCTTGTCCAGAAACATTTTATCTCATTATACACATTAGCAGTTGAGGGTTAAGGGTCAGGCTCAAGGGCTCAACAGTGGCAACTTGGTGGTGCTGACCTTCTGATCATCAGTCCAATGCCTTAAACACTGAGCTTCCAGTGCCCTTCATACTTATGGGTTTTGATCCACTATGGGTTCATAAGCATTTTTGTCTTTTGTTTAGTCTTGATAGAAAAAACTCCATCAAGCCAACTTTGAATGGAGTAAAGCCAGTATCCTCAGTATCTACCAGGAGCTGGTACTGAGTTGTACTGCAAAGTCTGTTTGTCTGGTTACTTTTTTTGTGGAAATGAGCACCTGATGTTCACTGTCCCAGCATGAACACTTGGTCTTCCACTGGGTCTACCACTTATTTTTTATTTCTGCATATCATTTAATCCTGGATAATACACCATCTCAACATCCTCTGTTTTTTTTTCAGTTGAGAAATTTTGAATGCATACAGTAAATTCTATTCTACTGTATACACTGCTGTTATCCCTCAGACTGGGTACTTTGCTACAGTACAATATGTGATAAAATAACAAAGCAATTCAATTAAAAACATTTTTATCTTGCAATTAACAGTGTCACACAGGAGCCTTATAGTAATACATATACAGTATACTATAGATTTAGATTCCTAATGAACAACCCAGGGATGACCGTAGTAAGGCTAATCTTTCTGAGACAACGCGAGGAGGATATCTTGAGAGGACCCATCCTCAAAAGGGAACCCATCCTCTTCTGCGCTACACTAGATAATGAGAATCTTACTAACAAGGTCTTTAATTTTCTGCATCCCAGACTACTGCTAAACAGGTCTTGTTCCGTGTTACCAAGCCAGTAACCTGACGTTAGTGTAGCTCTTTTTTTTTTTTTATCCTTAGGTCAACACAGATCTTATTATCCAGTCTGACTTGCATATGTATATATCTGTAAAAACCTGAAGGTGAAATAAAGTTCAGAGTGTTCTGGCCATCTCCGCATTCTCGTAATTTAAGGTATTTGAAAGGCATCCAAAAAGGTTTTGACAGTCAGTGCCAGATGTATGTACGGTACATGACGCCTCATAGCATTAAACTTGAAACTGCTGCAAAATGGGATTGTAATGCTTCTGACATTAACGTTCAGTTTCCTAATGCTGTAGCTCATCACACAAACTGTGCATGTGAGCACCTACTTGGACTTGTTCTCTGCATTAGGAACAGATTGTGGTTTTAAAACCCCTGTGCAAATAATGGACTCACAAACAACAGAATCACATTACCATAAAAAAAAAAGCATGCAACTAAAGAGGGCATTCAAGCTACAGTAAATAAAGAAGGGATAACACAAACAGGTACAAAAATATATTGTTAAATAAAGACTCTCATTTCATCACATGTAAACTATGTGCACGGCATTAATATGAATGATATGCCAATTAATGTAACTGTAATTCTATGTCCTTGTGGTCTATGAACATCATTTTAATATTTGCACTGTCGAAAAGCCGGCCATGATAGAAAGGCACCAGAGCACCTATTTTAGCAGGTAACGAGCCCAAGGCCAACAACCTGACCTTGAAATTCCTCAGATGCCAATCCAAACAAGCACCCATTGGATGCGCCAGACAAACAAATCTATTCAATGAAGGTCCCACCCCATAACACAATAGCAGCAAAAAGAAAAAGATGCCCTGCAGAGCCATTCCTTGAGGCACCAGAACCACCTCAGTTGCACAAGGGCGGTTTTAATGCTAATGGGTTTAATGTTAGGGTTGATTGGTGAATGATCAGAATTGCCAGATCTGTTAACCAATTACATTTTGCATTTGTTAAAGAAATGCATCTCTGGTTGCATCTTTGCTTTTGGTTAGCTCTGTCGCCTTGCACCTTCAGGTTTTGGGTTCGATTCCCGTGTTGAGTCTGTGTGCATGGAGTTTGCAGGTCTACCCTGTTCTTGGGGGGTTTTCTCAGAGTTCTCCGGTTTCCTCCCTCAGTCCAAAGACATGCAGATTTGGCTAATTGGCGTTCCCAAATTGCTCGAAGTGTGTGACAGTTTCCATGTATATGACCTTAATCTGTAGGATAAATTTAGTGTTGAATCGCAGTTGTAGAACCATTTGCCCAATTAAGGGTTGGACTCGGATCTGTAGTTTGTTATATGTTATGAGCCAGAGACTGTAAGGCTAATCTATTGAATTGCTTCTGCTCTAATGGGTTGAAGGCATTAGCATTGTTGTACTTTTAAGTTGTTTTCAAGCTGCTGGTTGCGTTGTTTAAGAGAATTTATTCTGGATAGTCACGGAGTCACGAATAGCTGTCCTGTCATCCCTAATTGTTCGGATGATAAATAGACAAGTCAAAAACATATGTTATTTGCACTGCCTAATTTTCCATCAGTGTTTCCATCCCATTTCTCAATCCTTTTCTTAGTCTTGTCCTTGTGAATAACTACTTCTCCAGTAAGGTCGGGTTGTTTTCCCACTGGAGGCTGACAGGTGATTAAATCTCAGGCTCGCATGGTTGCAGTGATGGTAGCTCGTGCTCGTTCACTGCAAGATACTCGGTAGCTTAGTCACTGTGCAGTTGGGAAGAAAAGAAGTCACAGCCCACTGATGGTGCAACATACTGTCTTACATTTGCACGCAAATGCAGTTCTACTTCATTTTTGCAAGAGTACTGTATATCAGAAGAAATGATTGCAGTTGCATATGTTGCTTGGCCTTTACTATCAATGGTGGTGTGACAGAGTTATTAAAATCATTGATAAAGCAAAGAAGTAGGGACTCAAATTTAGATGGAATAAGAGTGAGAACAAGTGACTGTTATCTGAGCCATTGCTATTAGGAGACACAGATATAATCGCCCAGGAAAACCAAATCAGACCTTGTGAAAGTCATACAATTGTATAAAGGTGCTGATTGAAGGTGTTAACTTCCAGCGTCTGGCAGGGCAAAACAGTCTGATTGAGCCTCTGCTTCAAAAATGTAAATAGATTTTGCCAGAACAAATGCATACTGAAGATTCTTTAGCAAAAATGTCCACTATAGATTATAACCAGTCAGATTTAAACGAGACTGTAGAAAAGATGAAATGTGGAGCGATACACATAGTGATGTTACCGTCCATTATCACCACTCATAAAAAAAAAAAAAAAGCCTCTCATCCAATCAGATTACTCGGTCGTGACTATACATGGCATATGATCCTTAATACTTTTGGTCATGATAATATGCATGTCAATCTTCTGAATGTCTGAAAATTTAACATAAATACAAATTTGATCAGAATTAGGTGTGCACAAAACCAGATGATAAGTGTAAGCAAGAAATATGCTCCTTTACCATTTAAATATTGTGAATTTTTAAAAAAGTTAGACTCTAAGAAGGTCTATATGTTCATCACTAAAAGACTAGCAACCTTCAGGCTTTATTATACTGTAGTCTGAGTACCATGTTTATCTACTGAGCAAGGTCTGTCATAAATAGTATGTTTGACTTTCATCAATGCCCGCTATTTATGACAATCAACATGAAAAGAATTGACACATATACTGTACGTACACCCAAATTGCCAAATATAAGTTCTCTATATACTCTGTATCAGATTATGTACACATTTCAAAGCTTGCTTACAACTTTGACAACTGCTTAATATTTCAATACAGTATTTCAATATTTTAGCTGTAAATATGGAATACTATGGCGGCATGGTGGCTTAGGGGTTAGCACAGGCGCTCTGCACCTCCAGGTTCTGGGTTTGATTTCTGGGTTAGGTCTATGTGCATGGGGTATGCAGGTCCTCCCTGTGCTTGGGGGGGTTTCCTCCAGGTACTCCGGTTTCCTCCGACAGTCCAAAAACATGCAGATTAGGCTAAGTGGTGTTCCCAAATTCCCCGTAGTGTGTGAATATTGACCGTAGGTGCTACCACAGTCTTACAAAATGGGTGCCAATGGTGACCAACGTCCCTGGTTGGACTACAGAGGTTCCAAGAGGGTCAGAGGTAGTTCAGTGGTTAAGGCTTTGAATCCTTTGAATTAAAAAAATCCCACAACCCCTGTTGGACCCATGAGTAAAGCCCTTAACCCTCAACTACTTAGATGTATATTGAGATATTGAGTATATTTGAGAAAAATAAATGTAAGTTGCTCTGGATAAGGGTGTCTGCCGAAATGTAGATGAATAGATGGATAGAATAATAAGTCAACTGACTTCGTAAGGAGAAAAAAAAACAGACCTTAATCTTTACAAAAGAATGTAAACTAATGGTAAGAAAGCAAGCACTTTATTAATTTTCAATAAGCTCCTCGTGACATCATTGACATCATTATATATTCACACACACACACACACACACACACATAGAAACCAGTCAGCTGAGGTTGACTGTCAGTGGTGCAAATTTTCACGGTTCCCGTCACCATAGGCACCCTGTGAAGTTGTCAGTGCTGTCTTTTTATAGAGATGTGTGACTGTGTTGATTTGTTCACACCTGTACTTTGGACTCCCATAGTCCTGACACAGAGAATTTGACCTGGCTCATCACACGTATTCAGCACAAAAAGGTTTATGGATACCCTAAGCTTCAGATGTCCTTATTACTCAGTGATATCACTGAATGCTCAAAACTTATTACCTTGATCGCACATTATAATAAACAGACTTGCTGGATTTCTGTATTCAGCTTTTTTTTTGTAGTGATTGGGTGTTTTGTGCCCTCTACTAAAACAATATTTTCACTCTCTCCATATCCACAGCTTTCTTTTGCCGCAACAACACCAGTCCTGGCAGACAAGAAGAAGTACCCGAACTTTTTCAGGACAGTTCCTTCAGACAATGCAGTCAATCCAGCTGTTGTGAAGTTCCTTAACTACTACAACTGGAGCAGAGTGGGCACTTTGACTCAAGATGTCCAGAGGTTCTCAGAGGTTAGTCTAAAGATCTGAGTTCATTATAACAATAAAAAAAAAAAAATATTATCAATTATGTCAATTCATTATCTTGTTTGTAAGAATGTTCTTTAATTAATGAGTGTTTCCCATATCCTTTTGTAACTAAAGCAGTATGTTAACTAGTTTGTAAATTAACAAGTAACCTGACTCATTCATTATTCATTGAGTACTTTGTTGTTTGGAGCATGCAGTTCAACATCAAAAAGTGTAGCTTTTTAATGTAGCCTTTGTACTCCTTTTGGTCAAATGCGTGCATTGGTTCCAAGTGAATGAATTGATTTGCATTAACACAGTTTGTTTTTGTACACAGCCAACATAATTTGATCATGTATATTCAAAGCCCTGGAATAAAAGCAAACTCGATGCAGTCACCCAAACTCAGAATCAAACCCAGGACCCCAGAGCTGTGAGGCTGCAACGAAACCCATTGCATGATCATATATTTTTAATTAAATTAATTAATGCTAGTTAGCCACAACATCCTTACAAGCTTTGATATTGTAGTGGATACACCTTGGATGCCCAAAATCCTGTCAGCAATCGGGCGGACTGGCTGGTTTCCTTCCACAGCCCAAAGAACCTAAATGCGGATTTAGGTTCCCAAATTCCCTGTAGTGTGAATAAGTGTGTGTGCCCCGCGATGGATTGGCACCCTGGACCAGGCTGCTGTAGGTCTCCTGGGATAGGCCCCAGGCTGCCTGCGACCCTGTATACAGGATAAAGTGGTATAGATGATAATGTTACTTAATGTCAATGTTACTGCCTTAATGCGTTGTGGTGTTAATTTTATGGTGGATCAGTGTATTAAGTTATATTAATTGATGTAGAAGAAGTGGCAAATTTTTGCATGATTCCTCATTGAAAAAACGTATATTGTTAAAGTCTCAGTAGCCTTCAGAGTTCAGCTTTACAAGTTTTGTTCTCTATCATCCTTGCTCAAGATTTTTTTAGCAGTGTATAGGCATATACATAACTCAATATTACTCAATATTTAGATATGAGAATTAAGAATATGGTTATATGATTTAAATCTTCTTTGTGGTGATATAAATATTATTATATTTGCCTCCAAGTAATGAACTGGCCTTGTTAGGATACATACAGTCTGGGTTGATTTATTAAAAATATTTAGTCACACAAAAAAATGGACAAAAGCAGTTCAGAAAAGAGACAGGGGGATGTAGAGTATAATCAAGTCAATGGGCAAAATACAGTATACAATATAATACAATATCTCTAAAGTTGGAAAATATCTAAATATTTTTTATCGATATAATAAAAAAATTACCGGATTGTTTGATTTCATGTTATAATTCCAATACAGTGAAACCTTGAATTACGAACATAATTCGCTTAATATTTTAAAACACTCATAAAATCAAAGCGAATTTCCGACAGATAAGTGTTTCCATTTAAGTGTTTTCGTGTGTGTGTGTGTGTGTGTGTGCATGTGTGTGAAGCTAAAGTAAGAGGAGAAGCGGAATCAGACCTCCCCTCCCTCTTCTCGTCTTACACAGTAACTCCTCCTCCTCTCTTATTTGAGTTTCACACACACATACACACACACAGACATGTATGTTGACACAGAGAGAGAGAAAATGGATCTTTAACCTCTCTAATGAGACTTTCTTCTGCTTCACACACACGCGTGTTATAAGAAACAGTATATATAGTGTATTTTGTGCCTGTATGCGTTTGTGTACAGCACGCATACAGACACAAAATACACACACAGTATACAGGTACACATGGTCACAGTGTTGTAGTAAACAGTACACACGTGCATGGATGTTGATTATACCAGCAAGAGACGCGCACTAAAACCCAGCAGGGGAGACGATTACCCACAATTCCACAGCGCAAGAGAGAGAAAAAAACATTGGCTCAGTTGTGATCACGTGACGCTCTGCGTCAAAACAAGAAGTGCATGCGTGATACATGATACTCTATATTTGTAAACCAAGACTTGTTTGTTTTTCAAGTCAAAATTTATTAAAATTCTTTGCTTGTCTTGCGAAACCTTCGCACACCGCGTTACTTGCAATCTGAGGTTCCACTGTACATCAAAATCCAGCGGGTGTGTTTTTGCGAACGACTCAAAATAACTGGCCTCTTTTTGAGTTGAGCCCAGGACATGCAGGTGCGAAAGTTGTTCGGCTCAATGAGCTCTAAATGTGTATATACATGCAAGTATGTATGAGCTCTGCAACAAAATCTCTTATGAGTACTACGCCCGTGGCCCAGACTCTCAGGCACCCTAATGGCAGCAGATTCCAACCTGAGTTTCCAACCTGCGTTTTTATTATTATAACTGACTATGCAACTCTGTATATAATCATACATCTACTGATTTGGATTAGGAATTATTTTTAAAAAATGTTTAAGTTATTGTGTAAAGTAGTTGTTAGCTTTACAAAAATAACACAATACCCAATTTACTATTCCCCTCATACAGTTATGAAGTAACTGTATATTTTTAACTGTATAAGAGTTCAGATAGGGCAAATTCAGCACTGCTGTTGCACATGCAGACACTCGAACCTAACACATTATGAGTGAAACGTAATGTAACAAAGATTTACTTTTACAGATTAGCCCCTGCACGCTCCATTCTCCATTGAGGCATGTGATAGTGTCAGAGCCATTAGCCACTTCATAGCCAATAGCACACTCCAAAGTGACTTTAGATCCATGAGGAAAATCATTTTGCAGAAGACCAGAGTCAGTGAACACCACATTTCCCTCCAACTTAGGTTCAGAACATTTATCTGTTCAACAAAACAACACACAGAAGGTAAAGTACATTCTATACTGCCTGTTAGCTTCTTCTAGTGTAGATAAGAACCTGGCAGTGTAATATCAGTCCCTTAGCAACCAAGAATAAATTGATCTTACATAGGTCACAGACTGTGTGGCGGATGAGTAAGACATGAAACAGCAAGAGTCAGTGAGCCAATCTATTGAGGTTAGTTATAAGCTACTGAGTTAAACTTTCAAAACAAAAGCCAACACAAGCATTTAAAAATTGTTAAGCTTGACATATTCCAAGCAGTTTATAAACAATTCTTATAATAAGATTTTGGTGAGTTTAATTTAACAGAAAAACAGTTCTGCTTAAAAAATGGATATGAATCAAAATATTGTAATAAGGTTAACCAAAATATGCTGTTGTAGTCTGACTGTGTACAGCAATTAGTTAACTAGATCTGTCAGTTTATTATCCTGCTATTAAAACCACAAACATAAATGGCATACTCATTTTACACTTGTCAAAGATAATCAGAACTTTCGTTATTGTCAGATAATTATGTAGGAAAAAAACTTTTTGTATCCTGCAGAATTGTATCCTGGCCTGACTTTCATTCTGTATTCTTACTGCCACTGATACATGGCACCCAAATTTATAGATATGGGAGTACGGCATTTAATGTAAATCTGATCAGCAAAGTAAATTTGTGAAGATGAGTTCTGAATGTAAAGCTCATAAGGTGTCCAGATAATTAGATAACAACATTAGTAAAGGAATGAATTGAACAGATGCATGGCTGTAAGAGAATCACCAGAACTGAATTAAAACTAAATCAGACAAAAGAATGTAGGTGTTTCTGTGTAAATGTGAATATTTGAGGAAAGTAGAGTCTCAACAGCATTCTTGATGATAAAAGCTACATCAAAAGTCACAAACCATGACATACAGCAAGTATAATGCATTTAAAATGCCTAGACAGGAAAGTTATTTCAATAAAATGGCACAGTAGGATAGCGGGTTTTCACTCTCATCTAACAGAATCAACTTTTTACAAATACAGTAAATGCCTTTTCTACTATATACACAAACAGAAAACAGTTATATAACATTACTCTGATTCTACTTTCTTTCTTACACATTTTTCATGATAAGGATAAAAAATAAAAACAAAATGAATTTTTACCTTTGCACTGTGGAAGTGAACTGTATTTCCTGTTTTCCTGACAAACAACAGATCTGTTGCCTTCAAGAGTAAAAGCGTCCTCACAGCTGTATTCAATGACATCATTAAATTCGAGGATCACCTTCTCTGGTTTACTGACTATAATAGAATGAGGAATCTCGGGTATCTTTCCACAAGTTACCACTATAAAAGACCAAAACAAATGTACATTTAGTATATATAGTCAAGTCTTCGGCTGTATATACAGGTGACTTGGTTGGAGTTGTTTGAACTTACACAGACATTTTGACCTTCCAGTCCAGCCAGATGCAAGACACTGCCTATAGCTAGAGCCCTGAAGGTAATACCTGGAAATGATTCATTTATACTAGTTAAAACCATGACATTGCATTACATTATCTTAATACAAATGAGAAAATACTCACCCCTTATCACAAATTGGCTTGATGTATGCACCAAACAATGTTCCTTCAGAGGTATTATATTTCAGATTGTGGGTTGTACTTGGTAAACCACAGTCTTTTTCTGAAATAAAGATTTAAATCCAGAGCTAAAAATAAGCTTGTATGGCAAATTTACAATGAATAAATAAACAGAAAAATTACATGGTAATGCTAACTCCAATTTACAGCTTTTGTTACATCACAATGTCTGCTGAACCTTCTGTTTTTTTTGCGAGGATTATATTACACAGTAGAAGCTATTTATATATCTATAACATCTACATTATAGATATCTATCTATAATACATACATCAGAAATATTACACAATTTGAATTCCTACCAACATCTTACACTTAATTTTTCAATATTGTTTTTGCAATCTTCATTACATTAGTAATGACTATACAAATCTATAATTACTTGTTGGATGAACATTTTAGGTACTAGTTTTTTGTTTTGTTTGTAGGTTATTGTGCAAATTAGTCGTTGATGCCACAAAAATAACAGCATATCAATTTTACTATTCTCCTCAAAGCAATTCACAGTTACAAACAAACTTCAGGTGCAAACACTCACAAGCAAACACTCAAACATAACACATTATGAGTGAAACACAATGAAACACATTTACTTTTACAGATCAGCTCCTGATTGCTCCAATTCCCATGTTGGCATGTAATAGTGTCAGAGCCACTAGCCACTTCATAGCCAAGAGCACACTCCAGAGTGACATCAGATCCATGAGGAAAATTATTTTGCAGAAGAGCAGAGTCAGTGAACACCACATTTCCCTTTAGCTCAGGTTTAAGACATTCACCTGTTTAACAAAACAACACACACAAGGTCAAGTACAGTCTCCACTGCCTGTAGTTACTTCTGGTGGAGATAAGAACCTGGCAGTGTAAGTTAATATCAGATCCTTAGAAACAAGGTCGTTTTGCTTGGCTTTTAATTACTCGACTGAGCAGTGGGGCAGCAAACTGACAGAGACAGGTAGGCAGTGTACTGTGGGTCTTTTTTATGAGGTTCTCAGTTAGACATTCAAACAAAAAAAAATAAAAATACCTACGTAATACCTGCACCAAGTCTTTCGCTTGGGTGGTCCTCAAGCACAACACCAAGGCAACAAAAGCCAACAGTTCAAATACTTAAAATCTTGTTAATCCTCACGTTGTGTTCCCTCACGAGGAATCATTTAAATCTGACCGAACAAGCTCATTTCTACACTCATTTCCCACACCTCAACATGCAGGTGTCTTTGAGCACACACACACACACACACTTTATTCCCTTTTTTGGCTTCCATGTCCACCCTCACAGGAACCTATCGACAATATAATTTTTACCCCATGGGAACTGCGACTGTCGAAAAAAAAGAAAATGCAACATTGTTTCAATCATACAACTTTCACGCAGCTCTGGAATATAAATCTTTTTTGAGGCCTTACAGTTCAGTCTGTGGCAGCAAAATGGCCAAAAAAGATATACTGCATGTGAAGCTGTGGAAGTCATATTTGAAAATGACAATGATCAGGAGGAGAGAAGCCAGGGTGAGAGTGAGGAGGGTTCGTAGGGAGGAAGAGTCAGAGGTTAAGGATGACACAGAGTACAATTCAGAGTCTGAAGACTCTGACACTGATGAGGAAGAAGACCCAGCTAAAATTGTGGTCTCTTTTCGGCCAAAAAAATTAACTTTTTGCCTGGTTGTCATTCCCACCTGAAAGAAGAGGTCGGCTTCCAAGTGAAAATGTCATTAGGATGACCCCAGGGCCAACGCGATATATATATGCCAAATATATTTTCTCACAGACTTTTCAATATCATTGATGTGTCGTCCTATAATGGCTTTGTGGTTTGGAGGGAAATCTATCCATGCTGGAATGGGGGCAAAAACTATGAGGAGACTGTTCCTTCAAGAACTTGGGAAAAGCATGATGGAGCCCCTTATTCAAGAGCGCCAACACCTTCTACGAACGCCCTTCTCTGCTGCACTGGAGAGACATGCAAACAACAGCAGCAACATCCATGACAACCAAAGAAGGAGGAGACAAAAGAGAGAGGTGCCTACTGATAAAAACAAGCTTTGTGTGCCACAGATGTTTTGTACATGTACATTGTACTCAGGACAAAACTGAGGAATATTGGGATCACACTAGTCTTTTTATAGCTAATTGTAAATTAAAATAGTATGTGTTTAAACAGTGATTATTTCAAGCAATAACTTCTGTAATATAGTTAAGTTTTTTGTGTATATTTGGGCTTTTGTTTTCCAAAAAAATAATAATTCTGGTCAGTTTTGACTGGGAAGTTTAGAAAAAGTAACTGTTTTTTTTTTAATAAAATTGCCTTCGGTAAATATTGGAGTGAAGTACAAGTACTCTGTAATAAATAGTACAATAGGTTTCATCTAAGTGTTTGTTATAGTCTAAATAATATCTATATAATGGTTTACCCCTAAAAAACGAGTTGGACGAGGTCTGTAGGACTTGCACAGCAAATACATGTTCAAAACCTGTAAGGTTCACAAGAGTTGAAGTTGATAAAAAAAAAATCTAATACAACATCAGGTGATAATATATAAGATATATGTATTATTGTGAATTTATAAGGAAATAAAATGATCCCGGTCAGGAACATTATAAGTGTGAGCAGAAAAACGATCACAACATGAGGGTTAAACGTAAACTTAACTTAAAAAAATGTTTAGTATGGAAGTGACTGAACAGGTGCCCTTTTAAAAGCGTCAACTATCCATTACAGATAAATAAATAAATTAATAACAACGAGTAGAACTGAGCCGACCTGGCCAAATGAAACTCACCAGCTTCTCCCCGGGACACAAAAGCCACCAGGAACAACAGCCAAGTCCACAAGACCATCTTCGTTCTCATCATTTCTCGAAATAAACTGAAATAAATAGTTATAAATAGGGTTCTTCTATACGCTTACTTACAGTCCGATACAAAAGGTTTCCTTGGTAAAATAAATTAAGTATAATCCTGTTCATGGAGTGTGTATGGAGTCTCCGCTGTAATCCAGTCGCCTGTAGATCGCTTCTCGTTAATATACTCCTAGATGTCGCCGCCTTTCGCCGCGTTTTTGGGCAAACACAGACGCGCGCGCCTCAGCTGAAACAGACTGATCTTCGTACCAAGCACACACACACACACACACACACTCATCTGAGGGGTGGGGCTCGCACTGGGGCTGGAGTCACGCCCTACGTCATAGTACACAAGCTAGTGCTGATAACATCATTACATACCAGTACGTAATACAAGTAATGAAGGAAGTAATTAGGAAATGTATTCTTAGATATCGTCAACAACACCAAGTCTAATTCAACTTCCTTTAGAGAGCTTTTAAAAACAGTATTACCGGATATCGGGGACGTAGATTTAGACCATTAAAGAGCAAGACAGTCATCACTCACCGTCTATACCGCTTACAGTCATCACAGAGCCAAAAGATATATAAAATAGTAATGGCTTAGTAGTTAGCACCTCCAGGATTTTTTTTGTCTTTTTTTCACTCATCATTTAGTCCTTTCTTACAGGTAGACAATAAAGCTAAATCCCCTTAGATTAAGAACAAAAACCATAAATCCAGTGGTACAGTACCTCTCTCACACAAAGAAATTTCTGGAACTAATCCAAGATTCGAACACACAAAAACCTATTCATACTTTCAGTTCTAACAGAGACTCCCACACTAAAAACATCCACAAGTCTCACTTGCTTTCTGTGAATAATCTCACGCTATAGACTTGTCCACATAAAGACTTTGGTGTTTATTCTAAGACTCAGGGTGATTTTCAATACAGTTTGATTCATTTAACGTTTGATAGAAATAATTGTAGAAGAGGCATGTATTGCAGGCAACACAGTGGCTTAGTGGTTAGCACTGTCGCCTTGCACCTCCAGGGTCGGGGGTTCGATTCGTGCATCTGGCCTGTGTGTTCTCGCTGTGCTTGTTGGGTTTGCTTTGGGTTCTCCAGTTTCCCACAACAGTCCAATGAGAAGTTAACTGGCATTCCCAAATTGCCAGTAGGCACGAGTGTACAGTATGTGTGTGCCCTGCCATGAATTGACACCCTGTAACTCTTCTGGGATAGGCTCCAGGCCCCCATGACCCTGTATACATGATAAAGCAGTATGTATAGAAAATTAGGGAGTGAGTCAGACTGGATTATAATCCTACCTTCTGGTGGCACCCAAAGAGGGCGGGTTATTTTAAAAAATGGTTTCTTTCTCATGTCTTCTCATGTAGTTTTAATTATTATTAATATTATTACTCACTCACTCATCATATATACCGCTTCATCCTGTTTACCGGGTCGCGGGGAGCCTAAAGCCTATGCCAGGAGACCTAGGGCATAAAACGGGGTATACCCCGGACGGGGTGCCAATCCATGTGTACACAGATCCACTCGATCATCCACACAACATAAGCAATTTGGGAACACAAATTAGGTGTGGGACTGTGGGAAGCAATTGGAACACAGAGGAAACCCACCAAGCACAGGGAGAACCTGCAAACTCCATGCACACAGACCCAAGGGAGGAATTGAACCAGGAACCTGGAGGTGCAAGGCGATAGTGCTACCCACTAACCCACTAAGCCACCATGCCCCCATTATTATATACTTTTTTGATTGTTTTTTTTTGCCACTGTAATGATTTTCTTGCTCTTTAATGATCTAAATCTCCATCCGGATTTCTGTAATGCTGTTCTTAAAAGCTCTCTTAAGAAAGTTGAATTGAACGTGGTATTGTTAACACTATGTTAGAATAAATTTCCTAATTACTTCCCACATTACTGTAATACTTACTTCACAATCGGGCGCCAAGCTGGCAACTCGATCCCTTAAGAAACTTCCACAGAAATTATGGATATATCTCCAGGGTGGGGACCAAAATACCAAAACATTTACTGATAATCAGTAATGGACCGGTACGTACCTAACACCACTTTCAGTTTATGTCAACTTATTTTTAAAACATACTCTACCAGCGTTTATATTTTCATCAAAACAAGGCTACCCAAGCAAATGTTAGAAATAATTAAAGGGAACTCAGTAAAATTTCCAGCTGAGTTTGACTGCTGAGTTACAGTGGAGTGAGTCATTATCAGGGTGTTCCTCGTCTGGCAGGGGTTTCACTGAGTGTGACCATTTTTTTCCTACTACACTCTACTGCTATAAGATAAAAGTGAATACGATTTCTTTTTCACTTCCTCTATTAAAGAAATTTTATGATGATTTTTAAAATCTTTGTTACTGTAAAAATAGCCCAAAAAATGATTTTATTTAAAAATACAGGGCATTCCTTTGGTTAACCTTTTAAGACCTTACATAAAATTGTGCAAGAAATCTGCCAGAGTGGATGCAGATCCTTATACATAGGCCTACTGTAGTGTTAGTTTTGGGGGCATTTTCATATATTGCCATACATAAATGCATGTTTGTCTCTATGTTTGTCTCTTTAAACCAGCCCTTACTGGTTATCATATATATTTTATAATGTTAATGTACCTCAGTTTATTAATAGTTGGGAGGTGCTGCATGTTTTAGATTATGTGGTTTCAGTCACTATAGTAACAGATCACAAATGTATGAGCACACCCTTTGAATATGAGGGAGTTCCTCGAGATACTCTATGAACAAGTTCTTGTCATATACGTACAATACAATACAATAGAATACAATACAGTACAATACAAATACAATACAATACAATTAGATTGTTGTGTTATTTTGGTGTATTTTGTTCTCCCATTTTACAGCAATCACCACTTTACACCTCAATGTATTCCAGGGGACTGATGTCAGTGAGACAAGCAGCTTTTACACTTCTTTACACTTATGGCTACAGCAAATGTCGGTTGTTGGCCATATGTGTTTTGGCCTTATCATAAAACCCCACCCTATTCTGACATCTCTGAGAGAGGGAGATAGTAGATCTTACTGTAGCTCACTTCCCCTTTGGCATACAAGCATATTGAGCTGTTTGTAAGCTAATTTCAAAATCATATATAATTTTAAATGAAACGTATTTTTGCTCAGATATATTAAAAATGTAAGCTTTACTGATCACAAGTTGTTTCTTTTTTCCTTAAATACTTGCATTTAAGCTTACAGAAAATTAAAAATGTGGCGGCATTTTTGAAGGTACTCACTAGCGACCCCTGGGGGCCAGTCCTTTTAAAGCGTCACAGACTGCTTAAATCTAAGACGTTTAAAGCGTCACAGATACCCATTTGCATTACTGTATTTGATGGTTGTGTGTACAGTAAGTCTGTGTAATGTATTCTTGTTGAGATCAACATTCCCTGATTCCAAAATTCAAGACACTATTTGGTTGTTTAAAAAATTCCCTCCATGACGCAAATAAAATGTATGTAAATCCAAGTAATTCAATGACTAAAACTCTTTGGCATTACACATAATAATCTAGAGGACAATTTTGTTAAAGATCTAAGGTGCATTGGGTTGTGTTTAAATAAGCCCATTATAGTGCATTCTGTTTTTGTTCAAGGTTTATTTGAGGATTAGTGAGATGTCTAGCTATACTTAGTCATCTAATTACTGTATGTCTAGTTTTTGCTTAGAATTTATTATTATTATTATTATTATTATTATTATTATTTACTGCATGCAAAATTCAAAAGTTTTTGGAGTCCTGGATGTTTTTCAGAGTAAAAAATTACCACAGTGACTTTTTAGACCATAAGGCATTTTTGTCAATATTCCAATACTAACTTGCCTTTATTTTAAAATGCAGGTGTAATGTAATACTTATGTTCTATTAATTGCCTCCATAGTTTAAAAAAGTCCACAAACTCCCAACTAAGAGTTTAGGGCCAAAATGCCTTTCTACTGTGTACTTAGTTGCCAGGGGAGATTTGTCTAGCCTTAGAGCATTTGGAATCTATTCACTTGCGCTATCTTCTACCTAAACATGTTTTACTATTGACACTGGAGCAGCTTACTGGAGGAATTAAGCCCACTGCATTTTTTGTAATACTTCACCTCAAACAGACTGACCTGCAGTGAGGAGAAATACTACAAGTATCCAGGCACTCAAGATTTGGAAATTAAACAATTGTTTTGTTATTTTATATCCTTCTACTTCATACATCAGTCATTACATTAAAACCACTGACAAGTGAGGTAAATAACATTCCAGAAAAAGCAATAAAGCTGAAAAATTGGGATAAGGGGAACATAAAAACTACTCTGATAAGCTATAAATTGTGATGATTAGATGACTTGGTCATTGCCTACCAAAAGAATTTAGAGAATCTAGCACCAGTGACACATTTCTGAGTGCCCAAGGCTCAATTTATTTTGCATAGGGTGAGAAGACTAGTCTGTCTTGTCTTATCCCAGAAAAAGAGCTATTGCAGCACAAATTGCTGAAATAGTTAATGTTGGCGCTGATAGAAAGGTGTTAGAACACACAGTGCTACAGCTGCACACAAATCAGAGGTGACCATCCTCAGAGGGGTCAGCCCTATCCACAACTGAAAGGTGCATACATTTGGCACATGAGCATCAGAACTGGACCATGGAGCAAGGAAATAACATTCTCTTTTAATCAGGTGGACAGCTGGGCCAGACTTGATTCATGACCTTATCTCCAGAAGGGTAGACTGTTGTAATGGTATTTTGTGTAAACTTCAGCTCATTCAC
Source organism: Heterobranchus longifilis (assembly GCA_028570985.1). NCBI lineage: Eukaryota > Metazoa > Chordata > Actinopteri > Siluriformes > Clariidae > Heterobranchus > Heterobranchus longifilis. Next base: position 7,852,440 of record JAOVVB010000030.1, read on the forward strand.
AACACTGCTGCCAGAGTTTTACCAAAAACCAGCAGAGCTGAACACATCCCTTATATTCTTGTAGTGTAAAACTGGCTATCACACACCTATGGAATCAAATTGTGCTACTGATTATTTTATAAATAACACAGTGGTACAGTACGAGACTAAATTACTTAGTACTTGGTATGGGACTAAAATACTTACTCTGATCTCCTTTTAGAATATATACCCAGCCGGGCTCTTAGAGCTTAAAGAAGTAGTCAGTTGATAGAATCCTGGGTTAGAGCCAAACAGGGTAAAGCTGCTTTTAGCTCCTATGCTGTTCACAGATTAAACCAAAATTCCTGAGGACCTTAAATGCATGCCAACTGTGGGCAGTTTCAAATCCAAACTGAAAACGCTATTGTTTTCCTGTTTACCTCCTTTTTTGCATTTGGGGCAACTCATTACTCTGCACTATAGATCTCTGGTGATTTTTGTTAATTTTTTGAGTGTGTTTTTAATGTATTTTATCAAGTTTTATTGTCTTCACTGAGTGTATTCTGATTTTAATGCTTATTGTTTTTGAATTTGTGGCTTTCTCCTTGGAACTCTCCAGTGAATGCCATTTTTACCTAGTCTCTTTCTTTTTGTTGAATCATGAACACTGACCTTAACTGGGGCAAGTGAGGACTGGAGTTCTTTATATGTTGTTCTGGGTTTTTATGAGCTTTATAAGCTTTAAGTGTGGCAAATTATACATTTGTGAATAATGGCTCTCATGGTTTGCTGGAGTCTTAAAGCCTTAGAAATGGCTTTGTAATGCTTTCCAGACTGGTACAAGTTAATTCCTTTGTTTTTTTTTATCTGTTTCTTTATATTGTGGCATGATGTTTTAGCATGCCTCACTTCGTCAGACAGGTTTAATTTAAGTTATTCATTGATTCAACAGGTCTGGCAGTAATCAGGTGTGACAAGTGAAATTTCGCTTTCCAAAAATATGGCTAATCACATTGCATTCATGATTTAGCTTGGGGGGGGGGGACTTTTACTGCATTTTGTATTTACTCTGGTTATCTTTGTGTAATATTATAATTTATTTGATGATCTGAATCATTTATGTTTATAATCATTACATTTATACATTATATATAAGTAAATTACAAGTAAGTAAATTACAGCAGTTGCTTAAATTGAAGAACTTTGACTTAATAGCGCTGATGTTATTAGTTTCCTTTAGAGCAGTGATTGTTCTATGCTGATCCTGATCGACTGTTGACTTTAAATGACCCCAAAACAAAGATGTAGAGTTGTGTTGTGTCTGGTTCGATTTAGTCTTTCATTGTTAGTTTCAAAGCCATCTTGGGTCTGAAACTCTGCAGAACTCAGGTTCCCCTGCTTCAGGCTAAGAAGTCTCTCTCCAATCCCCTTGCGCTTATGAAGGTGGTTGGAAATTTGTTGAATGAAATGCCTTTCTAAAGCAATGTGTTCACCCTCTTGGGTCCATACTGCTATGGCTTATTTTAACAATTTGTTGAAGGTTTGGGTGATCTTTTTTTGTTTGGAAACTAATAGAACTAGAACAAATTTCGAAGCACGGAGCTCTTACATCCTGCAGGATTACTATCATAATTCTCTGGGAAGTAGATGAAGGAAATATTGGGAAATAGGAAATGGTGTAGTGGTATAGGATCTGCTTGACATCACTGCTTTCTGTGAGGTCATCAGTGAAGCAAAACTACTGGCTAGATACAATATCGGCTGCTGTGGGTGAACTAAATGCATTTAGTGGACTTTAGGGAATGTTGAAGCCAACAAAAAGGTTGCTATACCATTGTAAAATAATTTTTTACTTCCAAACTGATACTTGTTCTTGTAACTGCCATCACTAGCAATGGTTTTGCGGCATTTGTTAACCATATTGCAGTGATTATATTTTTTAATGAAAATAATAAGAAATGTTACCACACTCGAGATATGCAAGCACTTATGCATATGCAGTGCACAAGTGACACAAGATATCCACACTGTGTGCGGAAGCTGTGGATTTGCCACGTCGCTGCTCTGTTTTCGATTGGGATTTCTGAACTATATTATAAGCTTATGGGACAATGGACATGGATGCAGTTCAATAATGCATAAATTAACATTATCCAGCACATACCTGTACCATAATAAGGCTCCGTCCTTATTAGCTCGGCCCTAAAACATGTCAGAAGTGGCAAAAGGTGGGACCTACTTAATATTAGGCGGAATTAGACGATATCCTACATTCAGCACATTGACACAGTTTAATTAAAAGAATAATTCATAAAAAATAAATTACTTTATTTTCTTTTTACAATGCATTACCTGAACAGGTATTCCTTTTTTTTGTATCCACTTTATTTTTTATATATTATTATTATTATTATTGTTATTATTATTATTAAAATACTTAAAATAATAATATTAAAAGCATGCTTTTATTAATATTTAAGCATACTTAAAATATAAAAATTCATAAGAAAGAGAGTGCACACAACATCATGTTTATGACGGCGCTTTACAATATATGAACATTTACATCTTGAAGTAGCCTACGACAGACTTAATCACCGACAGACTTCAGATTTAATCACCTGTTGATAGAATGCTGTAATAGGACCTTATTTCATTCCATTACATTTCTAAAAGATCTGCACACAGTTTATAGCATGGTGCTGAAAACATTAGGGTCTTTATTTTTAGTGTCTGTTTTTAATTAAAACTGAATTCATTCAGATGCTACTGACGTACCAAACGGTGGCAATCCTGTTTACACCCCCCCACACACACACACATCCACCATTCCTTTGGTTTTGAAGAAGCATGTCCCCTTATGAGTCTATCGGTCTACCATCATAAATCAGCCCTTAATAATGCTATACAACATTTTTTTTTTAAGAATGAAAATAAATACAGATTTATAAATAATAATGATAAATCAGTGGGCATGATACCTACAATATTCCTATTCTGAGAAATTGTAAACTTACCATACACTGGTATTTAATATATTGCACCATTTGCTACTCACACAGATGTGTGAGGCATTTGGAGCAGTGTGAATTACAATAATCTTATGAAAAATATATTTTATATATAATATTATTTAATCAGTTTAGGGGCTCAACTGCCTGAGTTTACATTTGGATTAAGGATATGAAACAACAAGTATCACAAGACATTTGAGCTAATGCACCATTTTTTCCCCGATGGCATAAAAAGCAAAAGCTACCACAGTGTTTACTTTACGTAATTGTACACATCGCGTTCAGTGAGCGGATACGGCTACATGTCTCTATGCTTATACACATCTAATGGAGGTTTCATAGAAACAGTTTCTGGTCTTTTGCAATAATAATATGATTTGAAGATCAAAACATTAAGCATACCAGTGTCAGAGAACTGTCTAAAAACATTCTTAAAGCTAGTTGCTGCAGAAAATTCAGCCTCAAACCTCTATGAAAAGTTCTTCATTAAAAGTGTGGTTAAAACTCATATTTGAAAAGCACGACTTGATGACATGACTTGAGGACATATAATAAAACCCAAAGTCATAGAGTATGTCTTATAATTATAGAAGACATACTCTATTCTCAGCTTCTCCTCAGTGAACACTGTCCCCAGCATGGAAAGGATGAGAGCAGAATAGCAGCAATTTTTATTTTTACTGCTTTTCTCCATCCTGTGCATTAAATTGAGAAATAATGGAATTGGTGAGAGCATGATGAAACTCACGGTACACTCTTTCAGATGAGTGTCTGGTTGAAGGGAGGGGCAGAGTACAGCAGCTTTGTAAACATGGTTTTGAAAATG